>CAWVRF010000264.1:0-111000 GCA_963932465.1 Maratus speciosus | reverse complement strand
TTTTTATTGTATACACCTAACTGTTGGAATTTTGATTCAGTTAATTTTTATATCAAGAAAGTAATAGTAATTTAAATTGATAATAGTCTTTATGAACATATACAAATAATCTAAAAATATATTCTAAAAATAATAATGTAACAGATTCTGTGGTTTTAAAGTAATTTTCTTGAATTTTGACTGCTTCCCTATTCTTATCATGAATATAGTTAGCTGGTATGAAACTCTGACTTATAGAAAAATATGTATATATAAAACGATTATAGTTTATGTAGATGTCAAGAAAGTTTGAAACATTATAGTGGCCAGGGCCACTAACTTTAAGTGGCCACTAATGAAACTGAGTCTACCGGCCACTGGCTACTAACTCAATTTCCCAGTTTTCACCTATACTACAATAATAATTTTTTCAAAAAATACTTTCTTTTTTTCTATGTCAAAATTTGTGTAAAAATGTGAAAAAAATATATGATGTGAACTAATATATTCTTCAACAATTGGCTTTGGTTTCATTTTTTTAACTTTTGTACTTAACGTATTTGAGAAAAAGTAGCGCCGGCGCAAACATCCCTGATTATCTCGAGGGCAGTTAAACACACTATATTCTGTTCTCATGGTGAGCCTTATTACCACACATGTTATTTCAAACATCGGCTGTGGGGCCATTTCGTTATGCTTATCTGGCTAGACCCTTTGGTTATGCTTATCTGGCTAGACCCTTTGATTCAAACGCCAACTTTGACAAAAAAAAAAAAAAGTTAGATCCTGTCTTTATTGGAAAATGGGAAAAACTATTCAATTTCACAGTTTCCTTGTTAGAGTACATGCCAATTACTTGCAATCATGAACAAAATGAATTCAAGAATGGGTCAGAAAGTAGTAAGTTTGAATTTGAGAACAGTCTTAAGGCAGGACTAGAAGTGACTTTCTTCAAAAATATTATAGGAATATTTTCAAGAAAATATAGGAATTTTATAGGAATTTTTATTTATAAGTAAACACACCTACACATGTTTTAATACACTTCCATATGTAATATCACAGACGTCAACATAAGACTATATATCATGAATAAACTATTTAAAGTTCACTCTCCTGACTATTTCAGGAATTTTTAACACTCTTCAGGAGTAAAATATTAGTTTCAGGAGTTGTATGCAGTTTTTTTTCCAAGCTATATTTTTAAATACTTTTTACGATTATTTTCTGAATCATCACCCCTTATAGCATTTGTATTTATCAACACAAACCATGGGTTATTCTGAGCGAAAAAAAAAAATTCTCAAATTCACAGCAAATTTTCTGAAACGTTACAGCAGACGGGGGGGGGGGGGGGGGGGGGGGGGGGGGGGGGAGAATCAGCTCCCGGTACTAACTATGCGTTTTTTTCCAGCCCTTTGACAAAATTTGCGTTTTTTCTGAAGCCCTTTGACAAAATTCATGCCTTTTCCCGATCCCTTGACGAAATTCGTGCCTTTTTCCGATCCCTTGACGAAATTCGTGCTTTTTCCCCGATCCCTTGATGAAATTCGTGCTTTTTCCCCGATCCCTTGACGAAATTCGTGCTTTTTCCCCGATCCCTTGACGAAATTCGTGCTTTTTCCCGATCCCTTGACGAAGTTCGTGCTTTTTCCCGATCCCTTGACGAAGTTCGTGCTTTTTCCCGATCCCTTGACGAAATTCGTGCTTTTTCCCCGATCCCTTGACGAAATTCGTGCTTTTTCCCGATCCCTTGACGAAATTCGTGCTTTTTCCCGATCCCTTGACGAAATTCGTGCTTTTTCCCGATCCCTTGACGAAATTCGTGCTTTTTCATGATCTTTTGACGAAATTTGCAGTTTTTCAATGATCTTTTGATGAAATTTGTGGTTTTTTAGTGATCTTTTTGATGAAATTTGCATTTTTTTAGCGATCTTTCGATGAAATTTGCAGTTTTTCGTGATCTTTTGGCGAAATTTGTGGTTTTTTTTAGCGAAATTTGGTTTTTTTAGCGATTTTTTGACGAAATCTGTTTTTCGCCTTTTTAACGAAATTTGTGTATTTTCCACGATTCTTTGACGAAATTTTTTTCCCCCGTGATCGTACGACGAATTAGCGATATTTCTGCAAATGATTGAAAAAAATAAATTTGCCGACCATTTGTCGAATTTCGCGATATGTTTTGTCCGAATTTTCGTATTGGTGACCGATTTGTTTAAATTTTCGGAAATGAATGCCTTATATTTTCGGAATTTTCGCAACAGAATCACCTTTAATACAAACATAGTTGAAATAAAAGTTATTTAATTTACTTTTACTTTTTTAACTATAAATGATTTTTTGTAATAAATTTATATGAAATGAATGACATTTGTTTTATCTCTATAGCAGGGGTGATTATAAGTATTAAAAAAAAAAAAAAAAAAATCAAATTCACAGCAAATTTTATGAAAGGTTACATCAGAGGAGGGGGCGGGGAAATGATTTTTGCAACCCTTTGACGAAATAAGTGTTTTTTAGCGATCCTTTGACGAAATATTTTTTCCACGATTCTTTGATGAAATTTGCATTTTTATGCGATTTTTCAACGAAATTCGTGCTTTTTCTGCGATCTTTTGACGAAATTAGTGAGTTAATTGCGATTATTTGTTGAAATTTGCATTTTCCCGCGATCTTTTGATGAAACTTTCATTTTTCCTGCGATCCTTTAACGAAAATCTTTTTTGCGCGATTCTTTGACGAAATTTGCTTTTTTTCTGCGATCTTTTAACAAAATTAACGTTTATTTCTGATTTTTTGCCACAAATGATTGACAAAATTCGTAATTTTTTCTCAAAGACCATAGTCAAAATCTGCATTTTTAATTTCAACAGCTGATTGACATTCTTTTGATATACATCGATGAAATTTGCGCCTTTTTTTTTTGCATCCGATTGAGGAAGCTCCAAATGTCAAACTTTTTTTGGCAACAAACTGACAAACTCGCATTTTTTTTTAATAATAATTTTATTTTTTATTTTGTGCGACTGACATAAGAAATCCAAATTATTATTATTATTATTTACTGCGAGAGACTGCCAAAAATTACAATTTTTATCAAAGAACGATCAACAAATTTCACAATATATTTCAAAGACAGACAAAATGAATGATTTTTTGCCACAACTGATTGAAAAAATTCACAATTTTTCACCGCGACTGATTGAAGGAATTCATCTTTTTTGCTGCGATTCACTGACAAAAGCCCCGATTTTTAAGCGAGTGACTGCCAAAATTTTCGATTTTTGACGAAATTTGGGATTCTTTAAATGGGTAATTGAAGAAATTCATGATTTGCGGAATTCAGCAAAATTTTAAAAATATATTCGCAGAAAAACCACATCCTGATTGCGGAACTTCGCAGCCTAAATGAAAAATAATCGTGAGACTGGAAGGTTGAAAAATATAAGAAAAAATAGGAAATATAGGAACTTTTTCAAATTTATAGGAATTATAAGAAATATAGGAGCGCTGCGAGGCCTGCTTAAGGAGAAGGCCGGTCCGAAAAAATAGTAGGCGACTGGACCGATATAACAAATTTAAACGGGACAAAGCCAAAAAAAAAAAAAAAACAATTTTCAATGAACAGTATTCCGTCGAGAATAAATTACAAAAGTGCTGCACAAATGCACGAATTCGAGCATGCACAAATCACGAATGCCAAATTAACAATGCTAATTTGACAATATCCGTACAGAAACTTAACATGTCCAGTGTAGAAATATGTATTGGACGCAGTTACACCATGCCCCAGTCCGGGATTGATTTTTTTCAACAATTTTCCAGGATTAATTTTAGTGGAAGAACCACATTTTTTATTAAGTTTTTCCATCATTTTTCAATTTTTGTACTAAGTGTTTTATTTAAAAAGGTACCTTTTATTATATTTCAATGATTAAAAACTACTAATCTACTAACAGAACTAATCCTAACACTTAACTAACAGCATGAAGGCATCTATCTTATTTATATTTTGTTTTTATGGTTTTCAGTTAAATTCATAGTTGATTGAATGGTTGGTTGGTTACCAACAAGGTATCAGTGAAACAAGAAGCATTGTTTGTTAACATGTTTTCAGGTTGGACAGTGCTACTGTTAATTAAAGCGTTCAAAAAGGATGTTATTTTAACAACCCAGCTTTCAGAATATAATGCGGACGCCAATTATGAATTTATGAACTTAAAATGAATGTACACTAGCGGGCATGAGCGAGCTAAGCTCGGTTAAAATTAGCCTTGTGTTCAATTCGATATTTCATTCTTACTGTATAATTCTTGCTGTTTAGATAAAATTGGTATGATCCTAAGCCATAAGGACCCACTAACCGAAATTTTTCACATACCGACCTAACAAATGCTCATTTGGAACCCGAAAACGATAGAATACAAAATTTAGTCAAAATTGCTTAAGTCATTTTATAGATAAAATTAGCTTGACCCGCGGTAACCCAAAAAGGACCTACTAATCTAAATTTATCGAACATCTGACATATCCCAATGGTCTTCTAGTGCTAGGAAACTGTGTAATAAAAACTTTTGTCAAAATTGTTTGAGCCATTTTTTAGATAAAGTTAGCTAAACCTTGACCCATAATGACTGGTTAATCGAATTTTCTTGAGCATGCGACCTAGACCAATGGTCTTCTCCACCCAAAAACGATAGAAAACAAAATTTAATCAAAATCATTAAAGCTGTTCTCTAGATAAAATTAACTTCACCCACAGTGAACCAAAAATTACCCATTAATCGAATTTCCTCGAACATGTAACCTAACCCAATGATCTTCTCCTGCCCGGAAACAGTATAATACAAAATTTTGTCAAAATCATTTCAGCCTTTTTTAAAGATATAATTAGCTTGACCCAAATTAGTGACCCAAAAATGACCCACTAATCGAATTTTTCAGAACATGTAACTTAGCTCAATGGTATTCTCATGCTCAGAAACGATATAATACAAAATTTTGCCATAATGTTTTGAGCCGTTATTTTAGATACACTCAGCTTGACCTACAGTGACTCAAAAATCACCCACTAATTGAATTTTCTGGAACATGTGACCTAGCTCAGTGGTCTTCTCATGCCCAGAAACTGTATAATTCAAAATTTTGACAATCATTTGAGTCGTTTCTTTAGATACAAATAGTTTGGCCCACAGTGACCCAAAAATGACCCACTAATAGATTTTTCTTGAACTTTGACTTAGCCCAATGGTCATCTCATGCCCGAAAACTGTATATTACAGAATTTTGTCAAAAGGTTTTGGGCATTTTTTTAGATTCAATTAGCTTGACCCTGACTTATTGTGACCCAAAATGATCCACTAATCAAATTTTCTTGAACATGCAACCAATCCCAATGGTAGTCTCATGCACGAAAACGATAAAATGCAAAATTTCATCAAAATCGTTAGAGCGGTTTTCTATACAAACTTTGCTTGACCCACAGTGACCCAAAAATGACCCTCTAATTGAATTTTCTGTAATTAGTGACTTAGTCCATTGGTCCTCTCGTAATCCAAAACGACAGAATACAAAATTTAGTCAAAATCGTTAGAGCTGTTTCTTAGATAAAATTGGCTTAACCCAAAGGGACCCAAAAATGACCCACTAATCGAAATTTCTCGAACATGTGACCTAACCCAATAGTTCTCATGCTGAAAAACGGTTGGATATAAAAATTTAGTCAAAATCGATTGAGCCCTTTTTTTAGATATAATTAGCTTGACCTTGACCCATTTGACCCACTAATCTATTTTTCTCGTACATGTGACTTTGTCCAATGGTCATTTCATGCCCGGAAATGGTATATTACAAATATTTTGTCGAAATGTGTTAGGCCTTTTTTGGATTCAATTAGTTTGACCCTGACCCATTGTGACCCAAAATGACCCACTAATCGAATTTTCTTGAACATGCAATCAAGCCCAATGGTATTCTCATGCCCGAAAATGATAGAATAGAAGATTTCATCAACATTGTTAGAGCCATTTTCTAGATAAACTTTGCTTGACCCACAGTGACCCAAAAATGACCCACTAATCGAATTTTCTCTAATATGTGACTTATCGCATTAGTCTTCTTGTAATCTAAAATGACAAAATACAAAATTTAGTCAAAATCGTTAGAGCCGTTTTTTACGTAAAATTGGCTTGACCCATTATAACCCAAAATGACCCACTAATCGAATTTTCTCTAATATGTGACTTATCGCATTAGTCTTCTTGTAATCTAAAATGACAAAATACAAAATTTAGTCAAAATCGTTAGAGCCGTTTTTTAGGTAAAATTGGCTTGACCCATAGTGACCCAAAAATGACCCACTAATTGAAATTTCTCAAACATGTGACCTAGCCCAATAGGTTTCTCATGCCGAAAAACGATTGGATGCAAAATTTAGTCAAAATCGATTGAGCCGTTTTTTTAGATATAATTAGCTTGACCCATTATAACCCAAAATGACCCACTAATCGAATTTTCTCGAACACGTGACCTAGCCCAATGGTATTCTCATGCCCGAAAACGGTAAATACAAAATTTCATCAAAATCGTTAAAGCTATTTTCTAGATAAACTTTGAAACTAGATAACCCAAATATGCTTGACCCACTAATCAAATTTTCTCTAATATGTGACTTAGCCCTTTGGTCTTCTCATAAGCCAAAACGACAGAATACAAAATTTAGTCAAAATGGTTACAGCCATTTTTTAGATAAAATTGGCTTGAACCATAGTGACCCAAAAATGACCCACTAATCCAAGTTTCTCGAACATGTGAGCTAGCCCAATAGTTTTCTCGTGCCGAAAACGGTTGGATATAAAATTTGGTCAAAATCGATTGAGCCGTTTTTTAGATCATGACCCATTATGACCCAAAATGACCCACTAATCGAATTTTCTCGAACATGTGACCTAGCCCAATGTTCTTATGCCCGAAAATGGTAAAATACAAAACTTCATCAAAATTGTTTTCAAAATAAAATTTACATATACACACAATTTTTGCTCGCATTATAGTATAAGATAAAGAACCTCTTAAAACAGAAATAATTTATTTACCGGTAAAGCTTTTTACCTTCTTCCATAAAAATATTCAAAACACACAATTTCTAATTCACGTTACATGATATATAAAAGTTATCACGAGAGTAAAAGATGGCAGGATAATAAAAAATAAATAAACATGGACAATAGATTTAACATCCTCCTACCTTTTGATTATATATTATAATCAAAACTTCACATTGAATAAATACAACATTTACATAAACATCATAAATCGAGTCTTTCTGGAACCTTTATCATTCTACCAGATCTCGTCCTTTTAATTTGTGATTCGTCTTTTGGAGGCTCAACCTGATTTTCATTCAAAGTTGGCTTATTCAATTTAGGAAAATTATTTTCAGTAAAATCCACTGATGACACTTCCAGAGGGTAAATTCTTTGAATAGGCCGAATCATCTGCGAATGAGACGCTTGTATCTTCAAAAGACTAACTTTTCAGTCTTTGCCCCGAATGAGCTCTGTAACCCATCCTAAGAGCCAATTGATCCTTTTCTTGTTATCTGCTCCCACCAAGACTATATCTCCTACAGCAATTGAATGTTGCAATCATCTCCCATTTGGCCATTGGATAAGGAGACCCAAATATTCTGATCTAAATCGATTTCCGAGCTCTTTTTGCAGTTCTTGCCTATATTTAAGTCTTCTAGTGAGAGAACATTCCTCAACCGCATCACCGTCTGGTAAACCACATTCATGAATATCTTTCAGAAATATGTCCGGTGATATGGGTTTGATGGACTCCTTCTCTGACATGCAAGTTAGTGGTCGCGAATTTATAATGCTTTCACAGTTAGCTAATACAGTTATCACCTCTTTATAGTTCAAACAGGCTTGTCCTAAGACTCTTTTTAATAGATCTTTCATCAATCGGATGAGTCTCTCCCACCATCCGCTCCACCAAGCAGCAGTCGGAGGGTTGAATTTCCATTTGAAAGAATTTATCGCTCCATACTTCTGTATGCGATTCCAGTTCAATCTTTTTAAAAAATTGGATGCACCAACAAAATTAGAACCATTGTCGCAATATACATCTTCCTCTATGAGATACAAATATTCGCAAAGCCATTAAAAAGGACTATGTAGAAGCTGAAGTCACAAGCTCCAAATGCACAGCTCTGTAGATGGCACATGTAAATAAGATAACCCAACTCTTCTGTTTATTTTTAAGAAACAGAGGGCCAACCAGATCAATGCCAATAATGTGAAATACTGCTGCATCTTTCACTCTATTTTCTGGCAGAGAAACTGGAGAAGATTCTAAATTTTTCGAATTAAATCTTTTACAAATGGTACATTTTGATAGAACGGAGCTCGCAGTTCTTCCATTCAAAATCCAGCATTTTTCTCTAAGCAAATTTAGAAGAATATGAGGACCTGCATGACAATTTTTGCGGTGATAATGTAAAATTAATCGTTTGACAACTTCATGATTTGAAGGAACAACCATAGGTGTGAGGAAATCTATTTTGTCTTGTCTATACGTAATCTTAGTCTTCACACGTATTATGTCTTGTTCATCTTTAAATGTCTCCAGAGTTTTCAATCTCCCCTCACTTTCATGGGAAAAACATTCCTTTTGTATCATCCAAATTATCTTCGTTTCTGCTCTCTTAAATTCAAGATTTGTCAATTCTCCTTTGATCTGTTCCTTTGTATTAGAAGAATTATATCTGAAACGAAGTATCCAACCAAGAAGACGTACGATTTTCTCATAACTGGAAAAATACTGGTAGTACCAGCTTTTCTCTGGACTTTCATCAACAGTTACCAGTAATTTTGTAGACTTCAATTTTTCTTTTTCAATTTCTTCTTCGTTTATGTCTTGGCACTTGAAATCCATATATTTATAATATTCTTTAGGATCTTTAAGCCAAGATGGACCCTCCCACCATTTGAGAGATACCAGCTGTCTTGCTTTACACCCTCTAGATGGCAGATCTGCTGGATTCATTTCACCAGGTATATGTTTTCATAAAACAGGATCAGTCAAATTTTTTATTTCTTGAACTCTGTTTCTAACAAAAACAGACCAGTTTTCTTTCCTGGATATCCATGCAAGCACTGTTGTGGAATCGCTCCAAAAATATCTTTCCATATCTTCCTAGCCCATAGCATCAGTTACTGATTTAACCAATCTAGCACCAATCAAAGCAGCTAAAAGTTCCATTCTAGGTATAGTTCCACATTTTAAAGGACCTATGCGGGATTTCGCAGCAAGAAGAAATAACTCTACACGATCTTTAGTTGCTATCCTCAAAAATAGAACAGCAGCATACGCATACTGACTTGCATCACAAAATGTGTGAAGAGTACAACCTTTTTAAATTATCTGGGGTGAACTGAATGTATCTAGGAATCTGAATTTCTTGTAATATTTAATTCATGAAACCATTCAATAAATTCATTTTTTATATCACTAATAACTTCTTCATCCTAGGTGATTCCTTTTTTTCATATATTCTGTAACATCATCTTGGGACATATAACTGGAGCAGTAAAACCAATTGGATCAAAAACTTTATATGCAACTGATAGCATGATTCTTTGTTATTTTTTCTATATTTATATCTTTCATCCAGCTTACGTTAACTTTTAAAACGTCTAGAAATCTGTTCCATTGTAATCCCAGTACAGCAGTTTCTTCGCTATTTTCGACATTGTTTCTTTCTTCTGTCTGTTCCCATCCTCTCAAATCAAATCCACCTTTAGCCATAAGAGATTTAGAATCCGTTATAAACCTTTTCAATTCTTCCTGTGTGTGGACAGTAGCAATGACATTGTCAACATAAAAGCTTCTCAGCAATTGCTGTTTAAGATTGGGAACCTATTCTTCATCATTTTTAATGTGATATTCTGTGACGGAACCGAGAAGAAAAGGAGAGCTTTTGACTCCAAACACCACTCTAGTATGTCGAAACATTCTAATATTTTTCTTTCTCCCACCACAAGAAATGCAAATAGTCCCGATCTTCTTTACGAACAGCTTTTGTAAAAATGCTTTCTTGATATCAGCTACAACACCAAATTTATTTTTTCTAAATCTTAAGAAAATGTCAGGAATTAATTCAGTAAGATTTGGCCCACAATGCAAACATTAATTCAAAGATGGATGGTTCTGCATTCTAGCTGATGCGTCAAACACTGGACGAATGGGAGTTGTACTGCTCCCTTTTATTACTGGCCGATGAGGTAAATGATTTCCATAAAGATTCATTTCAGCCAGTGGAATTTCTTCTATAATTTGATCATCAAGCCACCCTAAAAGCACTTTTTCATACTTTTGATAAATGTTATCAGAAAGAAACTTGTTTCTGACGTTAATCTTTTCTTGGCTAAACTCAAATTATCAGGTAAAGGTGGTGTATCTTCTGACCATGGCAAAGAAACTTCATAATGATTATCTTCATTAATTTTTACTGTCTGTAAAAAATGCTCTTTAACCTGATGATCAATCTCCATTTTAGATTGTTTTTCAATAGGATCATTTATTCCAAACAAATCTAATTTCCATAAATCAGCAATCTCTGCTTCCTTTACAAACATAGACGTAACTGACAAAGCTAAATTTTCTTTAAACGCATTATTTTGAGGCACTTTTCCCATTAAAGGTCCAACCTAAAAATGTTTACAATGCTATTAATCCCGACAAGGGTATTTCTCTACGACCTGTCAGTAATTTTCCCATTACATCAGCTCCAATCAATATTTGAATAGATTCTGGAGTTTCACCAACATCCATCAAAGTGGTGCCTTTTTCCGATAATTCTTTAAACCAAGATCCTTTTTCTACAGGCATAACATTTTCACATATAATGTTTTGATCCAAAACTTCAAAATTACATTTAAAATTTTCTTTCAAATCACTTAATCTTACCTTGTACAGTGGTGGACATAATTATAAGACACCTACCTAATTTGACATACGGTGAAAGAAAAGATTCAGAGCTTAAAAATGCTTTATCAAATACGACAAAAACATCAATTTATTCTGTTATCACACGTAATTGTTTTACAGAAATGATATTTTTATAGAGTTAAAAAAATTATAAAAATACCATGGACAAAATTATAAGACACCCTAACATTTTAATTAAAACACCTGCTTTTTTTCGAAAATAATGTGCAATATGCAAATTTTCTGCATGCTGTTATGACGTCAGCAGTTAACTAAAGCAGACAATAACCGACTTCACGCATTTACAAACATACCACGAGGTACAGAATTAAAAGAAAGTGAAATTCGCGAAATTTGGAGATTAAATGGAACTGGTGATTCAGTTAATATTTCAAAAGTTATTAAACGCTCAAGATGTGCAATTTCAAATGTTTTGAAAAGAGGAATTAATGCATCTGTGATTAAAAGATCTGGACGTACTCTTTGCTTGTCCTCGAGAGAGAGACGCCATGTGTTTTCGCTCGCTACACAGAATAAGATTACCACTACAGGCATTAAAAATGCTTTGAAACTGAATTGTTCAAGGAGAACCATTCGCAGGGTGTTGCATAATGCTTCCTATGTGAAATTTAAAAAATTGAAGAAAAAAACACCGCTTCTAAGGCGGCACAAAATGGACCGTTTAAACTTCGCTAAACAAAGTATGGCCTGGACCTCCAAATGGTACTCTGTGTTATTTTCTGATGAAAAAAGTTTAACCTTGGACAGTTCTGACGTGTTTCACTATTATTGGCATGATTTACGGAAGTCTCCTGATGTACAAATAAGCCGCAAAATGGGTGGAGGTTCAGTAATGGTTTGGGCTGGTTTTTCGTCTCAAGGGAAAAGCGATATCGTTTTTTTGCATTCAAGAATGTATTCCGAAAATTATAAGAATAGTGTTAAAGATCAACTAGCTCTATACGGTGAACTTCTTTGTGGCGAAAACTACACTTTCCAGCACGATAACGCGTCGATTCATACATCACACGTGACAAAAAAGTGGCTTTCAGAGAAAAGTATCAATGTTCTTCCGTGGCCTTCTCGCTCCCCAGACTTAAATCCCATCGAAAACTTGTGGGAGATCTTAGCTCGTGAGGTTTACCGAAATGGGAGGCAGTTTACATGTGTCGAAGACCTAAAGAATGCTATAAAATGTGCTTGGGAAGAATTGTCTTGCGATATTTTGTTAGAATTGATAGATTTGATGCCGAATCGTATCTTTCATGTTATAAAAAACAATGGCGGCTCCACCAAATATTAAATAACCATGTTAGAGGATTTTCTTTTAAACCATTAGTGTCTGCTAATTATGTTGACCACTGTATTTGGAAAAAAAGGTTGGTGTCTTATAATTTTGTCCATTATGATTTTAAGTTTTTTTTACTAAATTGTATGAAAATATGATTTCTGTAAAACAATTACGTGTGATAACAGAATAAATTTATGTTTTTGTCGTATTTGATAAAGCATTTTTAAGCTCTGAATCTTTTCTTTCACTGTAATGTCAAATTAGGTAGGTGCCTTATAATTATGTCCCCCACTGTAGTAATGATGATTATAATACTTTGTTATGACTGTCAAAAAGGGAATGAGAAACTTTTTCTTCTTGAAGAGGTAATTACTTCATTTCTTCGGTTAAATGTTTTTAAATATATGATCTCCGAGAACCTGAGTCCAAAATTAGTGTAACATCTTTCTTTTTGTTTTCGGAAAATATTTTTGCCCTGAGCGTCTGAAGAAACACTTTAGGATTTCTATTGAAATTGGCCATATTTACTTCTTTTTCAGATGACTTTTCTGCGTCTTTCTCTTTCTTTTCATTCAGCTTATTCTTATCGAGCGTTTGACACATCACAGACGCATGTCTTATCACAAAAGAAACATTTAAAGATAGCTCTACATTGATTCGTTGTGTGACCTGTTGCCAAACATGAAAAACAACATCTTTTGTCCTTCAATATATTCTGCTTTTCATTAAAACTCATCTTCCGTGCCGAAAAGCATTCTGAACTCAGATGTCTTCCTTTGCAAAAAACGCAATTTTTCCTTAAATCTGGTCTTGAAGAAGTTGTTAATAGAGTAGCAGCAGTTTGTAAATGTTTAGTAACATTGTTGTAACCTTTATTTTTCCTAAAGCTCGTATCATCTTTTTTCGCCAGACCAAAACTTGCCACTGCCAAATTCTTTGATCTCCTTCAACTTCAGATTTGAGAAATGCCATTAAATTATCCAGATGTTCTTTTGCATCAGAGCTAACAGAATTCGTATGTGTTCGATTCCATGCTTTCAAAAATTCAACAGTAAAACAAGATTCTACCATTGGATATAATATTGAAGCACATTTAGCCGTTGTGAATCCTAACATCTCAAGAGCTCGTAAATACGACTAAGTTTATCATACAATGATGTAATAGAAAATTTTTCTTTTGATTGCACAGATATAATAATTCACGCACATATACTTCAACCAAAAGATCTTCCCTACCGCAACGAGCCTTAAGACTATAGCTCTGGCATAGTTAGTGCCAGTTGGCGGAAAACTATCAACAACTTCTCGCACTCTAGATCCAATGACAGTTGCTTGGATCAAATACTGGAATTTATTTTCTGGCACAATATCTTGATCATTGTGAATCTGTTCAAACTTACTCCAAAATGGCAACCATTCCTTTAAATCACCATCAAATTGGCGAAATTCTCACTTGGGTAATGTAAATTTCTTTTTAGAATTATTAGTTTCATAATCATTTGAAATGTACTCACCTTGCATTTGTCCCTGTGACTGAATCTTTGCTAATTCTAATTGATGATTTAATTCCAACTTTTTTAACTCTACTTCTTGATCCAACTTCCTCCTTTTTTAACTTCTCAGCCTCGTTTTCTTTTTCCTTTCTCTCAGACACAGCGTTGTATAAAATTTCTTGTACAAAAGCGGGATCCTGTTTATATTCATTACTATTCAAAATAATTTCCTTTAGTGTCCCGATCTGATGTCATTAAATTAATGACAAGGATTTAAATTAGAGTTTAAATAAAGCACAATGGAAGTTTACGCTAAATGTCCTGATATCGTATTAAATAGTTATGAAAAGATAAGAGACATATGGTGGCGAAATAAAAGCAAACTAAACATTTATTGAATAAAATATAAAATAATAAGTTTAAATATAGTTCAAACAGTAAATCAATCTATAAATTCAATTAAATACATTTAAGTTTTCAAATTATATATATACAGTGGAGCACCGCTTATACGTTTCTCTTTATACATTTTTTTGATTGGTCCCAACAAAATCCAATAGATATTAACATTAAATAATTTCATTTATACGTTTTCCCTTAAATCGCAAATTTCATTTATATGTTTTTTTCAACAAGTCAAGAAGAGAAAAAATGTTCATTTCATCCTCACATTCCCAACTCCCGATTGTCCAGTTTTACAAAAGGCACGTGACCTTGACCAACACCTGCCCAGCTGAACAAAAGCCGTACCCCTAAGGAATGCGAACATCCCACTTTCTATAGATAAGGGTTATTGTTGTGCTCTCCCCAGACCCAATAGGGCAAGATTCTTTTCCTGGCAACTTCAGTCCCTGGATATGTATCGTTCACTAGCGGTTCACAATGACTCCGCGTAATAGAAAATCTCTGTCGTTGAAGGAAAAAATGTGCATTTTAAAAAAAGTGGATGAAAACCAACATTTAAAAAGAGTGGATCTTGCTAAAGAATTAGGTTTACCGGTTTCAACTTTAAACACGCTAATTTATAAGTGTAAGATCATCGAGGAAAGCCATCATCAAAGTGGATATAGTGCTTCAAAAAAACTTCGAATTCAAAGTGGAAAATTCGCTGATGTTGAAAAATTGCTTTTACAGTGGTTTAATCAGTGTCGTAGTGTAAAAATTCCCATCAGCGGTCCATTGCTTATGGAGAAAGCATGAGAAATTTCGAAGAAGCTAAATGTGGAATGCGATGCATCATTTTTTTCAGGATGGCTTCACAAGTTTAAATTAAGACATCGCATAACAAGCAAAGCTATAAGTGGAGAGTCTGGAAATGTTGATTGCGAAACAGTGGATGATTGGATTCAAAACCAATTGCCAGATCTGATAAAAGGATATGAACAAAAAGACATTTTCAATGCAGATGAAACTGGTTTATTTTATAATCTTCTGCCATCTAAAACTCTTGCAATCAAATTGGATATGTGTTATGGTGGAAAAAAGTGTAAAGTGCAATTAACAGTGCTATTGTGTGCCAATGCAGATGGATCAGAAAAATTGCCTCCTTTGATTATTGGCAAATCAAAAAAGCCCCACTGCTTCAAAAATGTGAAAACATTACCAACAATGTACCTGGCTAATAAAAAATCATGGATGACAATGCCCTTCTTTACCGATTGGTTAAAAGAATTAGATGATAAAATGCGAAACCAAAAGCGGTGAATCATTTTATTCATTGATCAGTGTCCAGCTCATCCACCTAATACGGACTTTCTTAAAAACATAACTGTCAAATTCTTCCCTGCAAATTGTACCAGTAAATTGCAGCCACTGGATTTAGGAGTCATAAAATCCCTAAAACAACACTATCGAAAACTTTTGGTGAAAACTGCTATCGCCAGTTTAGACCACGATGACTTGGAAAATGTGAACATTAACATCTTACAAGCTATGAATTTCATAATGATGGCTTGGCAAAATGTTTTACCCAAACCTATAAAAAACTGCTTCGCCCTTGGCGGATTTTTAACACCAGTGGATGTCAATCCTATTGAAAACACCGAACCTGATCATTTTGCTCCACCAGAAAACTGGTCAAATTTAAGTGATGTTACTAGATTTGAAGATTTTGTGCAATGTGATTCGGAACTTGCAACATGTTCTCTTTTAATAATCGATGAAATGATTGCAAATGAGGAAACTAGCAGTGAAGAAGAGGATAACTGCTCCGAAAAGCCACTGCCAAGTTTTCAACAAGCTTTGGCAGGTTTTAACACCATGCAAGAATACCTCATTAGCAGTGATTTGAATGATAATGTTAAGATGGCACTTTTAACTCTGAACAATGAGCTTTTTTCTGTGCATTCCAAAAATTCCGTACAACCTAAAATAACAAAATATTTTGTACATGGTGAATGAATGTGAGTAGTAGTAAGTTGTAAATTATATCCAGAATAAGAAGTTTAGTATTACATACCTCTTGTATTTCATGTATTTTAATTTATCTATGATTTTTTTTATTGTCGGTAATTACAGAAATGTTTGTAGTTTTGTGATTTTCGTTTATATGTTTTTTATTTATATGTTTCCTTTTCTTGGTCCCCTGAAAAACGTATAAACTGTGCTTCACTCTGTGTATATATGTATATATATCCAGAAAAACATTTAACAATAAAAATAAAACTGACCTCACAGCACATGAAGAAATAAAAGCGTAATCACAGAGTGACTGGCCTTCCTCGCAAACTCTGTGTTGTTCAAAAACATTTAACATGCCAATAAACTTAACTGAAGAATGATTATTCATATATCCGTGATGAATAATGCCAGGAAAACACTTCTTTATAGATGAAATTACATTATTGATGATCATTAAGAAAAACGCCAAAAGTGGGTGCTGTTAACAATCGATGAGTAAATTAATCTTGAGCTTCACTCTAACAATCGCCATTCCTGACTCACACATCAGTGTTTTCTTGTTAACACGATATACGCAGAGTCCATATTCAAAAAGCAGAGTCGAAGTTATATACTATCGAACTCCTATCAATAAACTTGTAAAATGGCTGACGTATGATAAAGTAGAAGCGAGTAAAAACATCAATTAGTAAAAGGCACACAACACTTATTTACACTTATCAAATGCCCTCCCCCTCTTGACACTGGAACAGAGTAAAAAGGTCAATGCTCAAAGACTAGCACAAGACAAGGTCAACTACTACAAACATGACTTTACACCAAATAGACATGTTAGCGACCACTCGAGCTGAAAAGAACCCAAAACTCCAACTACTTAAAACCAGAAGAACTTAATCTCACTCCATGAAAAACTACGAAACTAAAAGCTGTGAAACAAAGGATGACCAGCCACTCAATGATTTAACACATGAATTAATAACTTATATATTTATTTTGTTAAGTTTATTATAACACATAAAACACATAAATATTAGTATGAACAACACACATTTTTCCTCAGACCCCCCTGTGATCTATCACAATGGTATTCAATCAGTTATATTTTCACATGATTGATTTAAACATTACAAAGTATTGAAGTTAAGGCATTCAGTGTAACAGACAATTTCTTAAAAACTTTAAAACTTGAAATTGAAAATAATCATCTAACATATGTTCATCTCACAAAATGCCCCCCTAAAAGAATTCAAAAATGCACGAATATATGTATTAAAAGTAATTCAGCAGAATCTTAAAAAAAAAAAAAAAAATGAGGTAGCTCTACCCGAACTCAATAAACCTCTTGTTGAAAGATTATACAGTTTCATCACAATGACATCACCGCATGACATCAAAGAAAAACTGCAGGCAAACCCTTGTGGCCATCAAAGGTTACCATTCGACAAAAGTTACAAGATGATAAATGCTCCTAGATAATGAATCAATAAAAATTACATTAAGGATTTAATAAAAATAAAATTCTATTATCCAAAAACAGATTTACCTCCATGGATCTCCTCTGATCATTATGCAATATACCTGAGAATCCTGCCAAATAAAAATTAATATATAACAAAAGAAAAATATATTGTTGATGCATGAAACCTCACAAAGGGCCTACCAACATGCTGAAAAATTATATCAGCATACCCTTACCAGCACTGATGCCAAAGCATGCACTCATTTAAAAAAAAAAAAAAAAAAAAAAATTAAATTTCTCCATCTAGCTGCATCAGGGACCAGATAAAGAAATTCGCCATTGGCCAATGGTCTTCATTCACACCTATTCATTCCACATTGACATGCAGGTATATACGATCAAACAGGAAAATCCCAGAAGATAAACGAAAACTCAATAATAATCAATGATCCTGCTAAAACCCAATAATCAAGGAGCATTCCATATTCTAAAACAAAAACAAAAAACAATTTTTCATCATGACGTCATCAGTGGTAGAAAATCAGATATATATATATATTTTTTTCATGGAAGGTGTATGGTAAATTCTCAAGTGCAAGAAATGATCAGGTTGCCATTAAAAATATAAACCACTATCTTAAAAACTTGCCACCTTGATCTAATAGAAAATACCTTCAAAAACAGCAACTCTTCTCAATTTACATATGTTGCATTCCTAACCTTATCTAATCAAAAAGATACAGCATAAAATTAGGGCAATAGCTACCACCAACAAAAACTTTGTAAACCACCGGGAAAAAGGATAAAAACAGCTTACAGAAATTCCAACAATAAAAGAACTTTCCTACTTACACAAGAAACCATCTTCGAATACACCAGGTATTCTAGTTTCATCTTTGAACTGACTCTTAAAAACAAGAAACCTCATTAAAACATCAACCTCTCAATCTTTCCTTCAGACCATTAAATATAGCCAATCCAAAACAGATGAATCAATTAAAATTTAACCTTTGATTCAATTCCAAAATCCAACATTTGATTCATTCTAAAACATGTTATTATACGATTGACAAGTTGATCCAAGATATTCAAGATTACAAGAGGTACTAGTCAAGTCTGCTACACATCCACAATTTCACAGGGTTTAAATTCTGAAATTTACAAATACTGAAACTTTATTTTAAAAACTAATTCCGGAATCTCTTCAAAGTTAAAAATCTGATCCAAATTTATTAAAAGTTAATCTTACAGAGATCATTCTAGGATCAAGGGCAGGCAGGGTGCACTTTACCATAAAAGGGCACTTTAGAGAAAAAAGGGCCACATTAATGTAATGATAAATAATCAACTAATAACTCTTCCCCCCCTGACCCCACCCCCCTAAAAATTCTTTGCTACTACCCCTTTACCCCATTTATGACACTTTGCAGTGCAGGAGTTGATTATTTTCCGAAAATTAAAAAAAAAATTGGTCATAAATACGAAAATTTGGACAAACTATATCGCAAATTTTGAGAAATGTTCGCCAAAAAAAACCAATTTCGTCAGAGAATCGCGAAAAAATGCCAATTTCGTCAAAGGACCTCTCCGGGGTTTTTTTTTTTCTTTCCTATTTCGGCTGAATTTTCACGGCAGCCGAGAAACGGGGTATAGAGACAGAGAAATTTATGACTGCGTCAGTGCTGGAATTTTACTGAAAATAATTGGTGTCTGTATGAGGATGTTCGGGGGGGGGGGGGGTGAAAAGGATCAGATTAGGAGCAAAATGGGGCTAGGACATTATATAATGTTTATAAATAGTTTAGAGTTTGCCAACAGTGATTTACAAATATTCAAGACTTAGTTTCTACTATTCCGAAATATGCTTTAGTCTTGATCTATCATATTTGTGAATCCATTATCCTTTTAATGAAAAGCAGGTATCGTTAATTATAATTAACATGGGCCAAATATCCAAGGTCTTTGCTAGTGATTCAACATACAGCGATAAAAATGTGAGCGATTTATTTTCTCTTAATTTATAAATAAGTATTGACTTGAAATGAGAAACTGTTCATCTGTAATTAAACCATTGCCTGCTGTTTACTGAATGCCATTTGTCAACTAAATTAACTCATCATAATTTTATTATGTTATGTTTGTTATTTCTTTATCCAAGTCATATTTTCGTTAAAATAAACGTTTAGTTTTATTTAAAACTTAAATGAATCTTTACTTGTGTCTTCACACTTTTATACTTTTTTGTCACTATCCCGCCATGGTTACTTACATTACTTTATATTACTTATCTTCCACACTCTGTTACAATTTTAGTCATTTTAGACCAGTCCTGGTTTCCAGGCCGGGAACATGGGTTATGGGCCCAGAGCCCGTTTTTTAACCCTTGAATGTTAGTAGTAACCATTTGGTGTGGTTTGGAAGTGACAAGTGTTAGCTACTTGGCCATACTAAAGATGAAAATAAGGAATTTTGCATAAAAGCCACTGGCCGGTAGGTTCTTTTTTTTTAGTGTCCAGTTACTGGCTAGCGAGAAATATATATCATTATCATCATCAACTGTTTTCAATCCACTGCTGGATGTAAGTCTATATACATACATATACAACCATTATAAAATATTACAAATTATTATCTATATCAAATATAAATTAAGTTTTAAGACAAGATTCAAACATTATGAATTTTAAATTTAGAACAACAAATTAAAAAGTGAAGTAATTATAAATTAAGATTTAAGACAAGATCCAAACATTTATAAATGAAGTTTTGATATTGATAATATATACATATATAACACTGGCACCTGGCTAACCAAAAAGTACCATAATTTTGTTAGTAGCCCGTAAGCATATTTATGTCACTGAATGTTTAATTTATAAAAAATATGAGTTTACAGTAAACAGGTAATTTATGTACTAAATAAAAATATTTTAAATTAGTATATCGTTTTGAAAAAAACTTGAGATACTAATTATTTCCAATTTATTATAAAATAAGTTAACAGCAAAGTTATGCATTTAGCTACATAAGCATGTTTTGTATAAGTCCAACTAAGCTTAGTTATTTGTGTAGCTAATTACATAACTACCTTTTCTTAAAATTATTTGTCAAGAATTAAGATAAGGCAATAAAATAGGTATCCATTAAATAATAGCACACAACATTAGACACACAATTTACAAAAAATATTTTTTTTAAAAGTGAATGTATACAAAACTTACCAAATAAGGTGCCACTTCATTCATAAATAAAAATATTTTGCATAGAGATTATGGAAGGCAAAGTGATGATGGTATAACTATTTCACAAGACATATTCAAAGTATAAAACAAGGGGAAAAGATTTATGCAAAAAATTAAAGTTTTATTTATTTCAATTGCGAGGTAATTGTAAAAATGTATCACATCAGTAGCTAGAAACTTTAAACATCAAAATGTCAAACATAAGAGAAAGAAAATCTTTGGGCTAGAGATGTAAATTTTCCGGAAAATTTGAAGTGGTAGGAAAAAAAACTTTCTGGAAAAATTGGAAAAAATGATTTCTCATTAATGTTTCTCATAAAAAAATATAAATAAACTTTTTAAATATTTATGCACACAAAAAAGATTTTCTTTTTACATGAATGTATTATTAAAGAGAGAAAGTCAGTTTTTAAAAGTTTATCATTTCAGTCTCAAATTCTGATGTAGCTTTTCTTACTTAATTTAACACCAGTGTTTGTAATAGTATATCATTATTTTCAACTAGATTTTTCAGAGATTTGGTGACATTTTCTTTGCCAAGTTTGTATGGATTTATATATTTTAAAAATAATTTTTAGGCAACTCTAAGAATCTATATTTCAAGAAAAAAAGAATAATGAATAATTTCAACAGCATGTTATTACCAAAAGAAATTCTTTTAACAATAGTACAAAATTACAGCTATGCAAATAAAAGTAAATGTAGGTTTCAAATTTTACATTAAATTTTCCACCTTACCATTTTTATTAATTGGTATAGTATTGAAATAATTTTGCACATGAATTTTCATTTTTAACAAAAGAAGTTGCATCTTACCAAGGATTTGCTTGGATTTTTTTCATACGATCATGTTTTTGTGAAATTGTGAATTCGTAAAATAAAATGTAATCTGAATTTTGTACATTAGATATTATCATATATAAGTTCTTATTTAGACATTATTGAGACTGTCCTTTGTGCATATATACAGCTAGATAATAAATTCATTGGTGATTGCAGCTATTATACAACAGGTTTTTTTTTTTTTTTTTTTTTAATTCTTAAATATTTGTGAAATACTTAATTTGGAGATTGGAAAGAATTTCTGAAATGTCTATTTTTAAGCAAAAGAATTTTGTTAAAGGTCATATGTTTTAAGGTGAAAAACTGAAGAATCCTTTAAGAGATTAAAGTTCTTTCTAAAGAAATTCCTGCTTACAGATAAGATTTTCCATATTAAGGTTTTCATGAGGGATACTAAACATGAAAAAAAAAAATATAAGTATCAGAATGAAGCAATTATAAAATTTTGACTACATTATTTTATAAATGAAATTTCAATTTTTCCAAATTGAAAAATACCCCCCCCCCCCCCCCTCCAAAAAAAAGTTCTCCCCCCCAAAGTTTCAGGTTTTTTTCCGAGCATTCCCATCTCTACTTTGGGCATTGTTTAATAAGTAAAATTTGGCCATCTTGTGCAATCATTCCACCACAACTCAACAGGCACTTCAGCATTGAAGTTGCCTAATTGCACATTTGCCTGCTTAACAGTCAAGCTGTTTTCTAATGTTTCTTTGTCCATTAACATATTTTTGTCATTGATAGTGTTTCCAGCATTACTCCACACTCTCTCTACTTGAGCGAAGAAATTTTGAAGAAACGGTCAAGATAATTTCCAAAATTTCTGTAATTATTTTTATGTGTTTAAACTTCTCTGTTCACAATTTTTCTAATAATGATGAAAGTGATATGGAAGGTTTGACCATAGTGGTCCGAAGCTGCTTCCATTCAGCTATTGCTCGTTCTTCCACAAGTTTAAACATTGCATATCTTTTATTTCTGCTTCGCCATACCCATTTAAGTCTTCTACATTAGATGGGAAAAATGAAGTATCTAAAATGTTCACTGTACACACACAGACCAAGTTTCCTGGTCCATCTCCCTCAAAAAAAGTTTCAAAATATTGTTACTAGCATTAGTACACAGTTTTTGATGGCTAGTCATATCCATTTTCATATCCAAAGCAGTATTTTTCCGATGCCTGGTAGCGATGCTGCGGGAAACAAGGTCCTTAAATTTTATTGAGTTTTCTTCAGCATCATCCAAGCTAGATACAAATGTCACCAGATGGCTTTCATCACCAGCCTTAAGTTCCCCCAATGCACCAAAGTCTGTTAAATCAAATGAAAGTTGTTTAACATGCTGAGTGGCTTCAGAAATATTTATATCGTTCCTTTCAAGGTAAAGAGAAGCTTTGGACATCAATATTATGAAATCAGCAAAGGCACAGAAAAAAAATACTATATTGTATAACGTAGGATCTTGTAAAATGCCCTTTGCTGATGTTTTCACATTAGATGAATAATTAGAATGATTGGAATTAATATTAGTCAAATGCTGCACAATTGCTGTATAATTTTGCAAAATGGAAGCTTCTAACAAGTTTGCCCATCTAGTATCGCATATTGGCTTAAACGATAAAATTTTCGCATTTAATGCTTCTCCAACTTGTAATAGTTCTCGGGTAAACGTTGGGCTTGATCTATAAAATCCGCAAATCACTTTAACGATATTATTTTTGATGCATTTGAGGTCTTGCTTAATTTCATCTTTCAGACACAAATCAAGTAAATGGTTGTAATAATGTACATGGAATGGTGAATCCATCAAATTTACAAGACCATTGTTCTTCCCTATGTTTACTGAAGCACCATCTACGGACATGGAAACTAGCTTGTCCTCCCAGTCTAAAATTCCAGCATCATTTAAGCATTGAGTAATGACTTTAGCTAAGCCTGCTGAATCAGCAGTTTCTATTTTGCAAAACCCAATAAATGCTATCTTGCTCTTATGGTCATCTTTTGGAACACATTTAATTAGAACAGCCTTATATTCAGTAGTTCTATGAGTAGTGCTACTATCGGTCAACATTGTTAAAAATTTAGAACCTTTAACCGGTTCAACAATATCATTTCTGAATGCTTTGACAACATGCAGAATGAGATACGATTTTGATATTTTTCTCCTAAGTTGACACCATTTAACTTCTGCAGCAAACTCATTTACTGACCTATCTTTTAAAGCAAAGAAAAAACAATCCTCACAAGGTGAATCTTTTTTTAAAAAATATTTTTGTCCGAATTGTTACTTGTTTGTAAATGATAGCCTCTTCAATAGGCTGTAATTCTAAGCTTTCTTTCTCAAAACATTTTGCATGCACTTTACTTGAAAAGTGGCTATCTACACTTTTTTATGCTGAGGTGGTTTAAAATAACTACAGTTCTTGACAAAATTTGTGCAGTATTTACTGCCTAATTGTGGGCCCCATTTCATACAACAGTGACACCACATGCCCCATTCATCCTTATCATCAAGGACAAGGTTTTTTGGTCTGTCTTGAGTGGCTGCCTCATTATTCCTAACAATTTCCCACTCTTGTCGCAGATGTTGTTTCCACTTTATATGTTTAGTTTCCTTGTTTTATATGTAATTGTAATTCACCTTGAGAGAGAACTGGAACAAGAGGTGCTTCAAAGATTGATCTGGTACCGGGAATTTGTGGTTCTAAAACTACAAGAACATGTACAGGACCATCAATGTCTATTTCAGATTGAGGAACATGCAGCAGATCGTCAACGTCTACTTGTACTTCAGACTGAGGAACATGCAGCGGATCATTAATGTATATTTGTAGTCCACATTCAGATTTAGAAGCATGTGAATCATCAATACAAGACCTGCAGAAACCATAAATTAAAAAGTTTAAATATAATCCCATACCAACAATTCAAAACTTAACATTACAATACTCATATCTTATTTAAGATTAACTTTCAAACTTTTATAGCTAGTAATTTCTAAAAACAGAACTAATGTGTATTCTAATTTTAAGAAGGAATTCTGTTAAAAATTTTTAATTTTGCAAATATCTTTGGAGAAAAGCAGTTAGAAGAATGCTGACTAAGTTAATAAATGACATCATTAGAATAAGACTTTAAAATAATGAGTTGCAAGAAGCTTAATTGGGCATTATATTAACACTAGCTGCTAAGCTACCTAAAAAATCTCCCAAAAAGCATCCTTTTAAAAATCAGAAAAAATGCCCAAATATTCTTTAAATTTGATTAAAAAAAAAAAAAAAAAAAACCTCTTAGAACTGCCATTTTAAACTACCAATAAACTAAAATTTAACCCTTAATTTATAAAATTCAGTATAAACCTCAAAAGACTGGGGGAAAAAAAAAGTGGCAATGGCGACTGTATTTGTTTTGTTTTCTCAACAAGCCATAGAAAATGAGAGGAAAGAAAAAAATCACAATTTCAAAAAATGCTCTAAAGGGAAATTTCTTTCAAAGCAAAGCAACTAAAAAAGTACAAAACTTTGCAAGCAAGGAGCCAGAGATTTCTTTTGGAGGTTGGAATTGGAATGGGTTGATTAACCTCTTCTACATTTAACATGAAAATATCTCATAGTCATAATATTGTTTAAAATTCTCTCAGGAGGAGGGGCATATTTTTATCTACAAAAACCGCCTTTAAATTCTCTCGGGAGGAGGAGGGGGGGGGGGGGGGCATTTTTTTTTTATCTACAAAAACCCCTTTTCTGACAAATTTTAATTAAAATTAAATTCGCGTCCAGCATCATATTGTGATCATTTTGCATCACGCAGTGTTCAGCTTTTTTTTTTTTTTTTTTTTTGCCCAACTTGCACTTTCATGCCCCTTTTTGAATGTAAATTAAAAAATATATATTATTTAGATTTTAAATTTTGAAAATTTGGTTAAAAACTTCAAATTTGACAGGATTTTCAGGGATTTACAGGATTATAAATACCTTGATAATATTTGATAAAATCCATGTTTGCTCTGGGCGCAAAAAAAGGCTAGTATAGGCCTTGGTACAGAAGCCCGTGAAATCTGTCAACGACCAAACTTTTCTGAAAAAAATGTTTTAAACATAAAATATTCGCACACATCACATTTTTAAACTAATTTTTAACACTTGGATTTCACTCTTGCAGGGAATTCGTACAAATAAAATTGTAACTATCTATCTGACACATAAGGTTGACTGCTCCCTGAAGCCAGAAGAAGGAGAGACATTTGAAGGGAGAGGCGAGACAACCATCAGCACAAGGGGTGAGGGGTTGTAGCAATTATCTATTGTTGACAAGATAGTGTCTAATGCTTGGGGGAGGGGGAGAGGGCAAATTTGTAAACACGTCCGTGCCATTATTGAAGGAATTTTCTCAGAACGACTCATCACGGCGTCGCCTGTTTTCAATCCATTGTCAATGAATGCCTTAAGTTGACCTCACCTCTTTCGAGAGATCTTTTGCCAAACATCTTAAGTCGGCATTGACAGTGAGGAGATTACTAGTGATTAGGTTTATGGTGCATTTGTTTAATAAAACTTCAGAATTGGTTTCTTTCAATTTTTGGTTTAATTAATTATAGAAAAATATTTTTTAAATCTCCCTTTTATTTATACAGTTTCAAAATTCTTACTCATAGATAACTTTATCCTTCATTTTAAACTGCATTTTATATATATATATATATATATATATATATATATATATATATATATAAAATTTATTAATAACGTATGAAATTCTCCATATGACCATTAATGCATTGCAGATGTATGGCCTTAAATTGTTTTGAATACATATGCACGCAATATTCTTTTAAAAGAATTTTAATTGTAGAATAATGTTGGTGAAGGCTGTTCTACAATCCAAATGGGCTGCTTTCGACACATTTTTCATTCATTTTTGTTTGCAAACGTGTCATATTAACAGATGCTGTTATTAAAAAAATTTGAAATTGAACGTTTCATTCCGTTTTTCGGTAAAGGCAGATTTTTCAGAAAATCCTGTCAAATTTGAAATTTTGAACCAAATTTTTGAAATTTACATTTAAAAAGGGAATATATGCATATAAATTTACATTTCAAGCAAACAAAATTAGAAAAAATATTTATATATATAAAGTAAAATATTTCAGGGATCACTCTAGAGAGGTTTGGCGGGATGGCACACCCTCATGCCCTTTTCCAATAAAAAATCCCACCCTTCTTGTCCCTTTTCCAGGTAAAAATCCACCCTTTTTTCCTAGGGTAGAATCTTGCCTTGTTTGTATTGTACAGTCATCCCCGTTTAAACAAATATTGACGGTTCCAGAAATAATATTCATTTAAGCGGGGTATTTGATTAAACGGGGAATCATAGCTATAATATTTAATGCGTAATAAAAAGGCAAAATAACCATCTACGGTATATATTTAATTAACAGCATAATAAATCGTTAATAAAATAACATAAAATAAATACGATGCTAATATAAAGTAAATATGTATTAATTTAATGTCAGTACATACATTTATATGGTTTACATCACACTTAATGCAATTCGTTTGAATTTGATCAAACTTTGCTACTTCTAATTTATGTTACTTATACTGGCTTTAAAAAATCGTTTGAAGTGGTTTAAGTGGAATTTAAAAATAAGTAAATTTTGAGTTATTTTTCGAATGAGTGCAAAATATCCCAACTACTGATCTACCGTAAGGAGAAAAACCCCGAGAGGGGTTGCTTCTTCAGAAGATACCAAGTAGGAGAGGTGGGTTGGAATCTGAGGAGGTTACAGTTTTGGCGCGATTAGCATTCGTTTTATGCTCTCCTTTTTTTTCTATTTTCTCTTTTCGACAACACCAATATATCGAATTTAATAATACTAGGGGATCGTACCCGGGTTCTCAGGGTTACAGAGTATAGGAGAAAACCATTTTTTTCTAATATTAATAATACTTTTTTTACATGTACTATATTTTTGAGTTTGCCCACTCAAGGCCGAAACTAGCCTTTTTTGCACCCGGTGCAAGCGTGGATCTTGGCGCCCCCCCCCCCCCCCCCCTCTTTCGCAAAGTATATTTACAAAGAGAATTTTACTAATTTACTAATAGCCGGCTTATTTTAAAATATGTAATACTGAAGTAGGTAATCTACAATGGCGGATCAAAGGGGGAGGTCACGGAGGTCATGACTCCCCTCTGAACACCAACAAAAATATTCTAAAGATCATTTTTAAAATGAAATATACAGTTAGACTCCCGATTATCAGAGTCCTGCTTAACCGAGTTTCCGCTTTCACCGAGTTATTTTCTTCTGATGGACTGATGGCTCCTATTATTATGAAACAGCCATTATAAATGAAGTGTTAGGTGAAGATGAAAGAGCAGCCGTAAAAAGTTAGAACTGATTTTTTGGTCAGAATGGGAAGGAAAAAAATGGCCATAATTTTTTTTTTCCCCGAAGAAAATGATCCATTCCAAAGGTATAATCTTTCATTTGGCGCCCCTTGGCTCTGGCGCCTGGGGCACATGCCTCCTCTGCCCCTCCCCCCTTAGTTTCGGCCCTGTGCCCACTAATATCGAAATGCATTTTTATCTCAGGAATGTTATTATGTAATCAAATAAAGTTCCGAAATTTATTAAAAGCTTTTGTATTAGTCGCATGCCAGGAATTATTAGCCGGAGATTGTGCTACGTACAACAGTCTTTTTGATTCTGATCTTTTCAGTGCTTTAAGCGAGTAGTTCAACTACATGTCTGTTAAATTTGTATTTTATTTATATTAACAATCTAGCTATTTTCTGACACATTCCTGAATTAGTGTTTATTCATCACTGCCAAATTTTCTTATTAAGAAGCTATGGAATCAAACAGCGTTTTCTATTTTCTGACAAAATTTTAATGATATTCATATTTTAAGAACTTAATGGACATAATTCCCTCAAATTTCATATTTTGTTGACGTAAGTTTGTTCTGATTAGGCTACGTCAGTATTAACATGTATGAGATAGAAAAAAGTTTTGGAATTGCACATCCGACTAGTTAGTTTGGATTTAATTTTCTACCGAATAAAGCACGGTTTTCCCTAGATCCAAACGACAGTAAAGTTGCCATTTTTTTACTTAGGGGCAAGAAGGTCATTTTTTTGCGGGGGGGGGGGGGGGGGCAAATGGGGATATTTCTTAAACCAAAATGGCAATTTTGGTTTAAGGGTGTTCTCAAATCCGAAAGGACAACTTTATGACATAAGTTTTAATTCATTTTTGTTCGGAAATGCATGAAACTAGCAGAAGTTGTTGTTCAGAAACTATGTAATCGAGCTGTTTTTTCCGTTTTCTTAAAAAGCAATAGATCTTTCAGAAAATAGTGTCAAAATGGACGTTTTAAACCGAATTTTCGCGCGAAAGTAAAATAACACTCAAGAAAGGTGGAAAAACGTGTTTGTCACGTGATCGAAATCGCTTTTAACTCAATAGGTAATTTATTGATCAAAAAATGGAAAACTCAGTTCAATTCTAAATCGCTTCCATGGCCAGGCTTTCCAATTTTATATCTTTCCGTTAAAAAATGAATTTGTAAATGTGTCAAAACATTTTACGCTTGTTGAGCAGAGCAGTTAAGAACAGCCTTAAGATCAAAATTGGTCAAAATAAGATTTGGTTTGGTCAATGGCCTGAAACTGCTTAGGGGAAACTCAAAAAAAAAAAAAAAAATGAATGCCTTCTTAACAATGGAAAAAAAAATCAAAAATTGCGTATTATGCTTTATAGAATAAATATGCTATGGATGTAAAATTACAGAAGGAATTATGTGTGTTGGTGTAATTCTTTTTTTTTTATTATTTTAGCTCTGGGAAGAGCTTAGTCTTTAAAAGACTATTTTTTAGTCCTAAAAAGGACTGTTTTTTGTTTATGAAAATGAAATCGATTAATCAAATTTATGGAATGCAGAATTTTTCGAAGAGATTCTCTCTGAAACTTGAATGTTTTCTTTCAATATAGGCAATAATTTTGATATTGAAGGGACTTTCTTCTTATTAATATAAAAATCCTGGATGATTTGTCTTATAGCACATTTATTGAAATCATCAATAACACAGTTCCGAATTTCTGGTCTTTTCCTGTGTTTTCCTGGAGTAGACAAAATATTATTATCACTCTGCTCCATTTTACTAACTTCACGTTTAATTTTTTTCACAGTAGCAGGCATGCAAGTGCAACAATGCTTCCAAAAAAGTGAGAAAAGTGACAAAAAGACCAAAATAAGTGACAAAAAAGTGACTAAAGCATGTCAAAAAAGTGACTAAAGCGTGTCGAAAAAGTGACTAAAGCGTGTCGAAAAAGTGACTAAAGCGTAACAAAAAAAGGGGGCTAAAGCACCAAAAAAAACAGGGTGACATGAATGGTACGTGACAATGATTTTTTTTCAATTTATTTGTAAGTTAAATTATGTAAATAAAACACCTTTTTGCTTTTAAGATGGCAATCCTCTATCAAAATGACGGATAAGGTAAAATCTCAGTTTTATTTAATCATATAAAACAAAAAGTACAATGTTAGCATATGCTAACATTGTAATTTATTTAATACAAAGTTTATTATGTAATAAACTTTTAAAATTTAATTATAAATAGTAAGCTTGTTTGTCATAAAAAAAATGGCAGGGGTCCTACCTATCACCTTTTAATTACCACTATTTCTAAAGAACAATCTTCATTTTATTTCTACAACATTTGCATTAAAAATCTATTGTTTGCAAATAGTGATATGATAATAGGTCACTGGTAGGATCCTTGCAATATTTTCTGCGACAAGTTCCAATTTTAACTGCAACAAACTATACAAAAAGAAACTAGATATTTAAAAATAAATGATGGAAATAAAGAAAAATTAAAATTCTATTTCTAAATGTACACCGAGTAAATAATTAAAACTCTTAGAAAAAGCGCAAATAAAACGTATCAAATTGTTTACAGTGCACACATCTATACAGAGTGTATCTAAACTCTTGGGCAAAACTTTAAGGGGTGATAGTACACATCAAGACAAACAATATTAAATAGGAAACTAAGGGTCCCAAACGTCTTCCAAAGGAGATAGGCGCCTTTAAAGTTTAGGGTCCAAAATTTCAAATGATTATAAAAAACGGAAAAATTGGTCGATTCGTTTGCGGTTTTCACTACTTTGTGTCAGTATTTTCTTGAAAATAAATTTTAAAGATGCAGGTCAAAAAATGCCAATATAGGGCGATTTAGACTTTGGAGTAATCAACAACTATTTTTTACCATTATTTTTTGTATCTCATTACATGCTTTCAAAAGCTTAGACTTAAATTTTGAGCTCAAAATCTGAATCGTTTGGAGTGGTTAAGTAGCGCAAACTGAACTGTGTTCAGGAGTTAAAATTTCAAAAATGATTATAAAAGACGGAAACATTGGTCCATTCGTTTGCGGTTTTCACTAAAACTATTCTTTATGGCAGTATTTTCTTGAAATTAAATTTTAAAGATACAGCTAAAAAAATACCGATAGAGGGCGCTTTAGACTTTGGCGTAACCAACAATATTTTTTACTGTTATTTTTTGTATCTCATTACATGCTTTCAAAAGCTTACTATAACTATATAAATATTGAACCTAGAAGCATGAAAATTGGGGACAAAATACTTCTTATAACATAAGCACACACTAAGAAAGGATTTTTGAAAATTCCCTCCTAAGGGGGTCAAAAGTTTTATAACTTCTGGCCATATCTCAGCAGCCATTTTAGGTAGGAGTGTGAAAAGCCATAAAATAAATCTATTAAAAAAATAATTAAACACATATTTCAGCGATTTTATAAATTCCCCTCCTAAGGGGGTTAAAAGGGGGAGCAGAAAATTTTAGAACATTTGGCATATCTCAGCAGCAGTTTTAGGTAGGAGTGTGAAAAGCCAGAAAATAAAGCTACTAAAAAATAATTAAACAAGTATTTCAGCAATTTTAGAAATGCAACCCCTAAAAAGCTTAAAGAGGGGGGGGGGGGTCAAAAATTTTAGCACATCTGGCAATATCTTGGCATCCGTTTTAGGTAGGGCCATGAAATTCCAGAAAATAAATCTACTAAAAAATAATTAAACACATATTTCAGAAATTAATAGAAATTCCTCCCTAAGACGGTTAAAGAAGGGTTGAAAATTTTAAAACATTTGGCCATATCACAGCAGCCATATTAAGTAAAAGCATGAAAGTCAAGAAAATAAATCTACTGAAAAAGTAATTAAACACGTATTTCAGTGATTTTAGAAATCCCCCCCCCCCCTCTATGCTGGTTAAGGGGATAATCGAAATTTTTAGGTCATTTTGCCATATCTTAGCAACCGCTTTAGGTAGGGGCATGAAATTGCAGAAAATAACTGTATTCAAAATTAATTAAACATGTACTTCAGTGATTTTTAGAAATTCTCCCCTAAGGTGGTTAAGGGGGGGGGGGGGGCAAAACTTTTAGAACATTTGGCCATACCTCAGCAGCTGTTTTAGGTAGCAGCGTGAATGCCCAAAAAATAACTGTACTAAAAAATATTTAGACAAGTATTTCAGTGATTTTTGAAATGCCCCCAATGGGGGTTAAAGAAGGGTAAAAAAATATTTTAGAGCATTTGGCCATATCATAGGAGCCGTTTTAGGTAGGAAGATGAAATTCCAGAAAATAAATCTACTAAAAAAAAATTAAGCATGCATTTCAGCAATTTTACAAAATCCCCACCTAAGGCGGTTAAAAGGAAGTCCAAAATTTTATAACATCTGGCATATCTCAGCAGCCGTTTTAGGTAGGAGCGTAAAATTCCAGAAAATAAATCTACAAAAAAAATTATTAAACACATATTACAGAGATTTTAGAAAATTCTCCACCTAAGGGGTTAAAGGTGGGGGCAAGAATTTTAGAACATTTGGCATAAATCATAATAAAGATGGAATTGTGGCTGGAACTGAAATTCAATGAAGAGTGTGCACGCTATGAATCTTACAGTCATGTGACGAGATTCCTTTTTAATTCTACCCTACTTTTCGATGAAATTCAAATGCAACCGAATGATGTTTTGCTCCTATTAGCCGTGATCCTACTTTTGTAATTCATAATAAGCGAGAAAATCATAGTACAGTTTATATGACAACTTTTCTTAATGTCCAAATTGCTTGTTTTAACCGTGCACTCAAAATAGCCGGTCTCATATTAACCGAGTTCGAATGTATTTACACATGGCTTTTTGGGCAAAAATATCAATTATTGATGCTGAGGATATCAACAAATCTAAAAGATAAAAATGTCGATTTTAGTTACCCCCTTTTTTTTAAAATGTGAGCGAACCAGTTTCCGCACCTTGCTCACTTTTAGAGACTTCATGTCTTTTAGTCAAAAAAAGTGACTAAAAGTGACTTTTTTTAAAAATAGTGACTAAAAGTGACAAGTTTTAAAAAAAGTGACTAGAAGTGAGAAAAGTGACTAACTAGCATCCCTGCAGTAGATTCGGACACTCCTGTTGCTTCAGCTGCTCTTTTAGTGGCTTGGGAAATCGGTATTTTCAAAGATTTCGCAGCAGCCTCTGCTTTAAAGAAACCAGTCACGTTACTGACTATTTCACGTGCTTGAGAATGCAGTGTTTTCTCTTTCTTAAAAGTGGATGTCATTTTAACGATAGGGAATCTGACAGTGGTACACAGTCTCAGATAGCAATAATTAAAAGTTAAATCAGTGGGAAAATATAAAATCAAATGCGCAATAATGAAGAGAGAAGAATATAACCGTCTGGCGATGGCATGAACACAAAGCAGACTGCGTGTTTCTCCCCTTGTTTTCGCGCCTAGTGTATACAAAAGAAGCCAACGGCCAACTACGGTCACCCAAAAATGAAGTGGACAAGTCCGTTTCTATAGTGACCACGGGGAGAAAGATATTTCTCAGGGTCTTTCTCGTTACGGGTAAACAGTACCATCTCGAGTCTCGAAGTGACGGTCCATTATTGCCATTAAAGCATGATTAACAGCAAGAAGTAATGGTGGGGAAATCATTTGACCTGACCATTATATACTTGCCGGCTGAAATCATTGCAGGAAGAACTGAAAATTTGTTTTCTGAGTAAAGGAACCGAAAATAACAAAAGGTGAAAGGAAATTCCAGCCGAAACGTGCTTTCCACACTTATTTTCAAGCATCGGTCACACAGTCGTTATTTGATTAAGCGGAGACGTTTGTAAAAGGTATTTGGTTTAAGCGGGGGAAAATAACATAGAACCAATAGGAATAAATTTGGTTCCAGAGGATTCTACTCTAATAAGCAGGAACTTTGATTATCCATGACCTGATTAAGTGGGGAGGACTGTACTTTCAAAAATTTCCTTCTATCTTTCATTCTTAGAATGATAAGACAGTATGTCTGGAATAATTCTCCCCTTTTCCTCCCACTCTCTTTGTTCTCTTCTCTGTGGTATGTCACTAGACCTTAGACTAAGTAATTCATTCTTTCCACTGAGCAAAACTTAAAGGGGTAACTAAAGCAAAATATTCTTTGACAAAAGGTCATTAATTCATTTCACAAGCTCTGGTGAAATAGTATTATGACTATTTGTTCTGATCTTTGACCACATGATAGCTTACAGGATGTCTAAAAAAAATAAAAAATAAAAAAATCGAGAAACAGCATTTGTACTTTTATTCTATAGTCAAATCAACCATTTTTCTAAAAACAGGAAGAAGTTACCTTGAATAAGTTTTAAAAATGTCATTCAAGAATCACAGGAAAAAGGAAAATGAATGTGAATATATTAAACCCACAAAGAGATGTGCTAAAGTAACTGATTATTTCACGAAAAAAATCAAGAAGGTACTTCCATTATTTTTAATGCTTTTCATACAGTAAAATTACGTAAATTATAAATGTTCTTATAAGGAAGGGCGACTTTAATATCTATGTTTCTTTTTTTTTTCTTTCAGCACTCTATGGTCAATATATTCTAAAGAAATTAAATTTTAATCAAGAATTTTGTGTATTTTCTTTATCATAGATTTTAGTGCCTGAGCAGTTGGCCCCGGGGCACATGCTGCATAGCACCTCGTTGCACCGGGTTAAGTAAACAAAGTTGGGCACTGTAGGCTAGTGATGGGCGATTCTCGAGAATTCGACAATCGAGAAAAATTGTCATCGTAAAAAATCACAATCGATACAGCCATCGATTAAATTCATAGAATCTACAATCGAGATGTTTTACAATCGATTATAACGAGAAAAGCTAAAAACAGTTATTGGAAAACTTAGCTATTATTCTGGCCGACAATTTCATAGTAGTGATAGGGCTTAGTGATGGGCGATTCTCGAAAATTTACCAATCGAAAAAAATCGTTATCGTAAAATACACAATCGATACAGTCATCGATTACTTTCGAGAATCTACAAAGGAGATGTTCTAGAATCGATTATTGAAATCATTGTTTTTACATATATATAAGGCAGATTTTATGAAATATAGGGTAACTGAAAACAGATGGAATAAAAAAACAACAAACCAAAGGGAATCTATAAAGGAGCCATAAGACTGAAAAAGTCTTGTAAGGGTGCCCCCTGGTTGAAAAAAGCTGAAAAAACGAGAGTAGCTATGAAGCGGTAAGGGGAGTTTAAGTATCAAAAATTAGAATTTTCAGCAATTAGTACCAAAATGGCCAAAGAAATAAGAATCAAAAGCACCCCTAGTGGCAAAAATATAAGGATGATAAAAGGGATCAAAATTTATTGATTTTTCTACGTCATTTGAGATTGGATCTTTAATTTCCCCATTTTTATAAAGTCTTCGACTGGAATACATTAAACGAACTCCCGCGGGGAGCAAAGTAGGAGGGAGGGGCAAGGAAAGTGGATAATATGAATAAGTGGTCACAGGACTTTCCAACAATATGGCACATGAGGGGTGTCGGCTAAATTTAGTAAAGTGCCCCCGCTCGGGAGCAAAATAAGGGGAGGGGCGCGGGCGATATATAAAATGAAATAGTAGTCATAGAGCTTTCCAATGATATATCACATGAGGGGTGTCAGCAAAAAATAGAAAAGAGTCCCAACTCCCAGGATTCCAATTATTGTGCCCCCCCCCCCCCGAAATATACCCTGCCCATCCTTCTTTTTGAAATTTTCATATATTAAAAATTATTTATCGGAGGGCTCCGTAAAAAAATCCGATCTAAAATGTTTAAAAATGCTACGATTTCAAAAAAGTTCGAAAAGTACCTCTCTCGGGACGCCAAACTAAGGAAGGAAGAAGAAAGGTTCATAATATGAAAGAGTAACTTTGCGATGATAACCGAAAACTTTCCGATGATAGATCAAATGACTGGTCCAAAAAAAAGTTTGAAATCTACCCCTTCCACGTGGGTTCCCTCTTTTATCCTAGAATATACCCGGAAATCACGCAGTCCCACTTTTAAAATTTTATATTTAATAAATAATATTAATCGGACAGCTCCATTAAAAAACCTCATTTAATGATATTTATTGTAGAAATCTCTACAATTAAAAAAAAGTCACCCCCGCATCACCCCCCCCCTTCCCCCCGAACCCCTTCCGGAATTCAACTCTGGGAGGAGAAAGGTTCATAATATGAAAGAGTGGTGAAAGGACTTTCCGATGATATGTCAAGGAGAGGTTTGGTAAAAGTTTGAAAATTACCCCCCCCCCCCCCTCCCTTTGTGCACTCTCGCGCACCCCAGAATTCACTCACCTTCCTCTTTGAACTTTTTATATTTAATAAATAGTATTTATCTGAGTCTCCAGGTATGGGGCAGCTTGGCAGAGCTAAAATAAGAAAAACATTGAAAATTCGTGGCAAAATGACACTAAATTTAACAATAAAGTTTGAAACTAGGACTATACAGAACTGAATACATAAACCACTATGCTTCATAACCCACATCGGTTAATAGAAATAAAATGATAAGTGCCAGTTAAACTGATGGCATTGAGCTCACAGGTTATTAACACTAACTGTATATTATACTCTTATTTCAAAGAATAATGTCCCTCAAAAAATAAATGAAGGGAAATATCCCCCGTTTGCCCCTTTTATACTTAACCAATGAACCTCCAAATCTAATCAGGGAAACTCCTTAACTATAATAAATCAGTATATCAAATTTGAAGCAAATCAGATAATTCTGCATGAAAAAAAGGAACATATCGCTAAATTAAGGGTGGTCTAACCCCTTTAACCCTTTTATACTTAACTAATGAACCTCCAAATCTAATCAGGAAAGCTCCTTATCAGAACAAACATAGAAAAAAAATTAAAGTAAATTGAATAATTCTCCATGAAAATCCATTTATCAAAATTAAGGGGACTTGCCCCATTTTCGCCCTTGTATACTTAACCAATGAACCTCCAAATCTAATGAAGGAAGCGCCATATTGGAATAAATCGGTATATTAAATTTGAAGCAAATCCAATAATTCTGCATGAAAAATCCTTTTATCTAAATTAAGCGGAGACTAGCCCCTCCCCTTTATACTTAACCCATAAACCTCCAAATCTAATCAAGGCAGCTTCTTAACATAATAAACCGGTATCCCAAATTTGGAGCAAATCGAATAATTCTGCATGAAAAACCCATTTATCTAAATTAAGGAGGGGGTCTACCCCCCTTTATACTTAACTAATGAACCTTCAAGTTTAATCAGGGAAGCTCCTTAACATAATAAACCGGTATACCAAATTTGGAGCAAATCAAATAATTCTGCATGAAAAGCCCATTTATCTAAATTAAGGGGGGACCAGCCCCCCTTTTCCCCCCTTTATACTTAACCCGTAAACCTCCAAATCTAATCAAGGCAACTTCTTAATGTAATAAACCGGTATACCAAATTTGGAACAAATCGAATAATTCTGCATGAAAAACCCATTTATCTAAATTAAGGAGGGGGTCTATCCCCCTTTCCCCCCTTCATACTTAACTAATGAACCTCCAAGTTTAATCAGGGAAGCTCCTTAACATAATAAACCGGTATACGAAATTTGGAGCAAATCGAAGAATTCTGCATGAAAAACCTATTTATCTAAATTAAGGAGGGGGGGGACCAGCCCCCCTTCTCTCCCTTTATCCTTAACCAATGAACCGTCAAAACTAAAACAGCAGAACGCCTTATCAGAATGAACATAAAAAAAATTGAAGCAAATTGTACATTTTAATCAAGAGTTATCGCGTTACGTACATACATACGTTCGTACGTACAGTACATGCATACATACAGAACCGACGGGTACATTAGCTCTCAGGCTTAGATAGCCTGTGAGCTAAAAAGAGATTGGATAAGCAGATGGACTCCTTTGAGAAATTATGACTTAAACCAGAAATGCGGTAAGTTTGAAAGCTTCATTTCCATCTCGCATTTCGGTAAATCTCATCTCGATGATTTTTCCAGCATTTCGACGCTTCCAGATGGCAAGCTGCTCGATGGTTGGTTATCTCGCGGTTTTAAACCTTTCGGGATGGGAAGTCTCTCGAGAGTTTCCTCTCGCCCTTTTCAACCTTTCCCGATGGGAAGCCTCTCGCTTGTTACTCTCGTCCTTTTCGAAATCTCCCAATGAAAAGCCTTTCGAGGATTTCTCTCGCGCTTTTCAACATTTCGCTATGAGAAGCTTTTCGAGGATTTTTCTCGTCCTCGGCAGAGAAGAAAAGTAAGAAAATTTATCGAGAGTACCAAGGGATGAGATAGAGAAAAAGGCATGCCAATGAGCTGTGAAATGAAGCTTTAATTTTCAAAGTTTCTCTTATTTTAGCCCTACCAAGATGTCACATACCTGGAACCCTCCGATAAAAATTATTTATTAAATATAAAATTTTCAAAGAGGAAGGTGGGTCGGGTGATTTCGAGGGAGGAGGACGTGAGAGTGGACTCATGAGGTGCAATTTTAAAAATTTTACCGAACTCTTCCTGTGGCATATAATCGAAAAGCCCTTTGACCACTCTTTCATACTATGAACCTTTCTTCGCTCAAAGGGGGGTGGGGAAGGGGCGAACAAATTTTTAAAACCGTAGCTGATTTCTATAATAAATTTAAATATCACTTTAAATATGGGTTTTTTATGCAGTCTTCCGGTAAATATTATTTATTGAACATAAAAATTTTAAAGTGGCGGCTGTGTGAATTCCGGGGTGAAAGAGTGGGCCCACGGGGGGAGAGAGGGGGAGCAATTTTCAAACTTTTTTTGGACCAGTCATGTGATATGTCATTGGTAAGCTCTCGGATGACTCTTTCATATTATGAGACTTTCTTCCTCCCCTCCCCAATTTGGCCCCCACTGCAAGGGTAGTTTTTTCCGCTTTTATCATTTTAGATCGGATATTTTTATGGAGCCCTCCGCTAAGTATTATTTATAATATATGAAATTTCAGGACACTTTTCCAAATTTAGCCAAGACCCTTCATGTGACATATCGTTAGAAAGGTTTGTGACTACTTATTAGTGCTATGCACTTCCAGTGGCCGCCCCCCTCCACTTTGCCCCCCCGGAGGACACTTTTCCAAATTTAGTCAGTACCCCTCTTATGAGATATCGTTGAAAAGGTCTGTGACTACTTATTGATGTTATGCACTTCCGGTGACAGTCCCCCTTTTTGCCCCCCTGGGGGACACTTTTTCAAATTTAGCCAAGACCCCTCATGTGAGATATCATTGGAAAGGTCTGTGACTACTTATTGATGTTATGCTCCTCTGGTGTCCATCCCCCCATTTTAACCCCCCCCCCCGGGGGGACACTTTTCCAAATTTAGCCAAGACCCCACATGTGAGATATCGTTGGAAAGGTCTGTGACTATTTATTGATGTGATGCACCTCCAGTGACCGCCCCCCCCACTTTTCCCCCACAGGGGTGTTTTTCTAAATTTAGCCGAGACCCCTCATGTGACATATTGTTGGAAAGGCTTATGACCACTTACTCATGTTATCCACCTTCCGCACCCCTCCCCCCCTTTCCCCCCATGGGGAGGGCATTTTTATAAATTCAGATCCAGACTTCTCATGTGACATATGGTTGGAAAGGCCTAAAGACCTGTGATGACTTAATCATATTATGCAGCTGCTGTGCCCCTCCGCTCGCTTTGACCCCTCCCCCAAGAGATCTGGTCCGACGTTCATTCGTTTCAATAATATATTTTTTACAAGATTTTGTAGTGCGTACACACCACACCCGTCTGCTATCATATATCAGTGCCGTATATAGCGGATAACCTGTTCGTGATTTCATATTACAAGATTACGTATAAATTAGGGGCCCCGATTAAAGGAGGGGCCCGCTAGCGGTCGAAGTCACCTAGTCTTTATTAACATCGACTCATTCCAGTTCACCCGCAGACGATTCTTGATAAATGTATGATGTATATAATACATAATATATGATTTATAAAAGAAATTTGCAAACTGTAGTCATCGAGAAAAAATTTATACAATCGAAAAATATAGAGATGTCCATACAATTGAGAAAAACATCTCGTTATCGCCCATCACTACTGTAGGCCTTGATCCTTCATGGATTGTACAGCCACAGGTTTAGTTTTTTAGAGCAGTTGCCCCTCCTCCCCAACCCCCATCCCCTCGCCAATTACAAGAGATCGCAATTCCGAAAGGAAGTCTTCATGAATAATTTATTATCCCAACACAAATTCTCGGTCATCTTTTTCAATCTACAATGTAGATTAAATCTCTCTCTTAAGTCTCAAATATCTTCATTAAAAAAAAACATAGGAAAATAAAAAGCGGCCTTTGTGGAGATCAACCTCAGCTTTAATGGCAAAAAGAAAATCATTTAAAAAGCATTGAAATGCAAACTGGGTATTTCACCCATAGAATTAACATTAGCGAGCGGGTGCTTTTGCGTGAGGGAAGTAGTGTCTTGAAAGTCTCACGGCCACCCTTCTTTCTCTACTCGATATCTTGCCACTATAAATGCGATTTTTAATCATGAATTAGGCGAAATCTACAAATTAAAGTTACTGATAAAAGGAATTTATTAGGGATGAGAAATATTGATTCTGCATCCCTAATAAATAAATTCCTTTAGGCGTAAAGGAGACAGGGTGGCAGAATTCACGGCAAAAATGTTAACTAGGAAATTTACATGGGGCAAAAAAAGCTGCATCAGAAGGCAGTTTGGTTTCCAAATCTCTGGACAGAATGCAAAAATAGCCTACTTTCAAAATAAAAAAAAATAAAAAATCTGCATTCTGTATATATATTTTTTATCGAAGTACGGGATTTTAAAAAAAGAAATGTTTTCACCACCCATTTATTTATTTCCATTTTTACTGTCCTCCTATCGTCATAATCTTATATATTATACACTGGTCATCAAAATTAAAGGTAATGAGAAAAAATATGCTCATTAAGTTTAATGTTGCAACCAATGCCCAATGCTGCAATTATTTATGTTAATTAAATACTATTGAACTCAAAATTGCACTTCTGCGCATAATTTAGCATCAGAAATATGCAAATTAGCTGACAATTAAGCTGCAAATTAAGTAAGTGACTACAATAGATTTGGTTTCAGACCTTCAGTCTGCCACAGGAGCTCGAATTAGTCATTTAATGCTGTACGAAGGCTTTACAAGAGTGGACTGTATGTGAGAAGACCAATAATTTGTGCCCAACTCACTCCAGCTTCTAAAGGGGCCCGTTTCAACTGTTCCCATCATCATTTCTAAGGGAGCCAAGATGACTGGGTTCGAGAATTGTTTACTGACGAGTCAGGATATAGTCTGAATGCTGATTCTAGACGTGTTTTGATCTGAAGAGATGAAGGAAGACGCATCCATGCCCTTCCCTTGTCCATGAAACATCCCATTTGAGCCCAGTCATCTTGGCTCCTTTGAAAAGGACGATGAGAACAGTTGAAGCGGGCCTCTTTGGAAGCTGGAGTGAGTGGGGCAAACACTATTGGTCTTCTCACATACAGTCCACTTTTGTTAAGCCTTCGTGCAGCAGTAAATGGCTAATTCGAGCTCCTGTGGCAGCCTGAAGGTCTGAAACCAAATCTCTTTAGTCGTTTTGTGGTTTCTTCGAGCGAAGAATGACAAAAAACGGTCTTCGGATGCAGTTGTTGCTCTTGGTCCCCCTTGACCAGGATGTCTATCAATGGATCCAGTGCTTAAAAAGCGGCTCGAGACTCTTGATACACCACTTTGAGGGATATTCAAATTTTGGACGACCTCCATTTCAACCTTGGCCTTCCTCAATTCTACCAATTATTCACCACTTTTGACCTTAACTTAAATGATGCCTTTGAGTCATAATTAATAAATACTGATCACATTCAGACACTACTTTCACTTTAAACAACACTACAGACCAGAATTTCAACATATGTCCATTGCGCACCACATTGTCAATCATCTAATTTGCATATTTCTGATGCTGAATTATGCGCGGAAGTGCAATTTTGAGTTCAATGGTATTTAACATAAATAATTACAGCATTGGGCATTGGTTGCAACTTAGTGAGCATATTTTTTCTCATTATCCTTTAATTTTGATGACCAGTGTATTAATACAACCAAAAAAAAATTCCCTAAAATATCTGCTGCTCGACTATTGTTAAACTACTTTTAAGTGCTTATAAATTAAATCATCACAGAATAAAATACCTAAACTACATTCTCAAGTACTCAAAAATTATTCATAATACGCATCAATAAACAAACACTTTTCTTGAACGGGGTATACCACATAATCAGAACCTGCAGAGTCAGATAAAAAAAAAATGATAGTTTGACATAGAATTTACGATCAGAATCAGAAGAAAGAAAAACAAAATTAACTATGCATTGGAAGTAGAGGTCTGTGCGGGCCAAATTTTTATGCTTCAGCACAGTGTGAAAGAAAAAACTTCGCTCCGGTCCGTCCCAGCCTATACAGAAATCGGTGAAAACAGGACCGACCCGGCTCGTGCCAAGTCAATTAAATCTGGCCGTTTCCAGCCCGACTCAATTTCTCCAAAAAAATTCCAATTTTCCTTAAGATACGCAATTAAGATTATTTTAAGGAATATTGCACAGATCTTTATGGGAAAATCTAACAGTACATTTTAGATTACGTATTATGATAAAAAATACACAATATAATAATAATAATAATAATTTGGAATAAAAGAAAAAAGTAGCATTAAAAACATGATAATTTTTGAAGCTGTATAGTAAAAATATTTCTCCATAATTTATTAACGCTCAAATCTAAAAGATCCATCTTTTGACACATCTTTCATTTTTTTTCTGAAACTCAAAAAAATAACATGTGCTCTTATTCAGAAACTATGTAATCGAATGGCATTTCAATGTTTTGATACAGACAAAAGATCTTTCAGAAAATACTTAATTTTCTTATCGGTCCATTTAATTTTTTCGTTGGCTCGGCCTGGCACAATACACGGCAGACTTATTATTAGATTCGGTCCGGCCATTAATCCTTTTTCTGCTGATATGGTCCAGATCTAGATTTCTTTGGCCATATCAGGCTGATGACTGTTTTTCAAATTTTTTTTCATATTGTGACAAAATGCCCTGTTAATAAAGAATGGAAAATGCAAACGATAAAACCAAATCCCCCCCCCCCTTTTTTTCTATCTTTACAAGACAATTGGATTCGTGAAAAATTTCGACTTCCAGTTTTCAACAGATTTATACATTTTAGAATGTCCTGAACACAATTTGACTGTTTTTAGAAAATGTCTGCCAGTCTGTCCGTATGTGACAAAAATTTTGTGGGTGCTCTATCTCAAGAACTACCGCATGGATTTAACTTTAAATTCAGTTAGACTTTGATATAAATGGGTGCTGATTAGTTTTTAGTGTAAATCGCACAACAGGTGGTGCTGCTATGCTGCAATTTTCACGATTTCTGCGATAACTATATCTCAAGAACTAATGCACAGAATTTCAACAACCTTCCTATTTTGTTAGACCTTAACATAAACAGACGATGATTAAGTTTTAGTGTAAATCGCCGAACAGGTGGCGCTGCTATGGTGCATTTTTCACAATTTCCATGATAGCTATATCTGAAGAACTAATGTAAGGAATTTCCTCAAATTTCATATTCTGTTACATCTTGACACAAATAGACACTGATTAAGTTTTGGTGTAAATCCCCAAACAGGTGGTGCTGCTATGCTGCATTTTTCACAATTTCCGTGATAAGTATATCTTTTGAACTTATGTACAGATCAGGGGTGATTATGAGAATTCACAGAAAATTTTCTGAAAGGTTACAGCAGAAAGGGGGAATCCCCTTGTGACATTAACTATCAGTTTTTTCCATGGCCCTTTGATGAGATCCGCATTTTTTCTGTGGTCCAATAACAAACTTTGCATTTTTTTCTGCGATCCTTTGAGTAAATTTGCGGTTTTTTCCATGATCCTATGACGAAATCTGCATTTTTTATCGCGATTTTTTGGAGAAATTTGTGAGGTTTATTTCGTGATCTTTTGATAAATTTGCATTCTTATCTATCTTTTGACGAAATTTACGTTTTTTTGGTGTTCTTTTGACGAAATTTGTATTATCGCAATCCTTTGATGAAATTTGCATTTTTGTTTGAGATCCTTTGACGAAATGAGAATTTTTTTGCGATCCTTTAACAAAATTTGTGTTTTTTCCGTGATACTTTGACAAAATTTTGGGTTTTATGCCGTTATACTTTGACGAAATTCAGGTTTCCCCCCCATGATCCTTAAATGAAATTTGCGTTTTCTTGCGATCCTTTGGTGAAATTTGTGTTTTTTTCTGCGATCCTTTGGTGAAATTTGAGTTTTTCCCACGAGATGAAATCTTATTATTTCTGAGATTATATAAAAGTAATATTAATGTGTTTTCTAAACAGTATGCACTTATTACAAGAATTCCCTTTTTTTTTTTTTAAATAATGTGCCCTTTACAAAAAAAAAAAAAAAAAAAAAAAAATTGCCCTTTTTTTGTAATATGCACCCTGCCATTTTTTATGGTCCAAAGTGATCCCTGTATATTTACGAATATTTTGTTACCCGGCCATCTTTTTTTTTTTTTTTTTTTTTTTTAAACAAAATATAACTAAGGAATTTTGTCAAAATTCAAAGGAAGCATGGCATAAAAATATCAATAAGAAAAAATATATGATTTTAAATTGGTTTTTATCTCCAATGTTATATAGATATACTAGGAGCGATGCCACTTTTCTGCAAAAGATCATCGCAATTGATATTGGTAGAGACAGTGTGGCGCTATAAGCTGGTGGCGCAGAAAAATTCGGTACAGCAGGAGTTTCGATGAGAATAAATTTAGGCTACCTTCATTAAAATTGGGGTCAATGGTGTATCATAGATGGTGCACCATCCAGCGCTCTGGGATTAAAATTCAGAAAAAACTCATGAAAGTTCTCAGAGGTAAACACCAAAAATTCAGGCACTATTTAAAAGTGACTTTGAATATTTAAATTAAATACAAAATGCTGAATTTTAGAATTAAAACCGATTTTTGTAATTTTTCAAGTAAATTTTAATTTGAATAAAAATGTAATAATTTACCTTATTACTAATTAAATATTTTAAATCTCGTTTCGAACAAACTTTGATTCTATAAAAATATTTGATTTGGGCATTTCTTTGCAACATTCATGCACAGGGGAAAGGAAGCAAGAACCTATCTCGCAACCTGTCACCACTTCAATGATAACAGTTTGTGATACAGAGCATGAGAATACAACCACTAAATATGCATAACTTTTCTTGAAATTCAATTCCCTTTTATACCTAGTAATGAGAAGCAGGGGCTAGAAAAAGTATTTCAAAATCTATCATGACTTTAGAAGATAAAATATAGGCAAGATTCTTTCTAAGCACATAAATATCGGATTGGGTGTTTCTTGAATCCCCCCCCCCCCCCTTTGTAAGCAAAATACAATATATCACAGCCTCTCTGATAATTTTTTTCAAGATTCTCAATATATAGCAAAAGAAAAAGTTGATTTTTTTAAAAAATAGGCATCCTTTAACCTCAGTAAATTTTAAGTATTTTTAAGAAGATGATAAAATTTAACCAAGTGGAAATTTCAAAGTTTATAGGGATTTTTTATGCACTTAAAATTTATGGAGATAATTTTTAAAAACGCACATCATCGGCATCTGACGTCTACTTTCTGATAGTGAAGATGGAATTTTAATAATCTTGGTAGCAGAAAATAATATTTTAATGGCATGAATAATTATATATTTGAAGAAAACAACCTTTTACTTTACATACAGAATGTAAATTTACTAATTTTGAGTTGAATGAGAAAGGATATAAAAAGACAGAGGACACATGCAAGTTCTTACTTTTGGGGGGTGAAATGATTTTACTAAAATAAAAGAAGTTTAATTTTTACAGAGGTAATGAGTTTCTATTTTAAAAATATATATAAATTACTAGAACTATTTATGGATTAAATTAAAAATTATGAATTAAATTATTTACATTTTTGAAAGTCATATGTTGTCTTATTGGCATCAAAGTATTTAAAATATTACAAAAAATACATTCAGCGCTATAATGATTTTTGAACACTCAAAACAAAAAATTAATTTCAATTAGTCCTTAATTTAATTTTTTATTTTAAAATTGAAAAAAAAAGTGAAGAAAAGGATTTTTTAAAAAGTCTATTCAGCTTGGCCAAATATTCGGTATTCGTTACATCCATTGCCACCTAGAGTAGCAAGCCTTCTGGCTGCAAGAGAAAATTCCAGTGACATCAAGCTTAGTAGGCGAGAAAAAATTTCTCTGCAGGAAGGGAACACACAGTGACTCTAGGTAGCAATGGTTGTGCGAGTTGTTTATAAGCACTGTTTTTGAAGTTTTATACATTTTAAAAAGGATTATTCAACAATTTAAACTAAGGTAGGGTAAAATGGGTAGTTAGAAAATATTGTTTAATTTTTTCAATTTTCTCAACATATTTATAGTTTTTAAAATTATATATGATTGCTTGATGTTTAAGCTTTTTTCTCCTACTTTATTTTTGTTTTTATAGTTTGTTCTATTGGCAACAGTAAAACCATTTAACTACAATTTCATGCCACACATGGTCCGATTACACTTCTTCCTGCAGCTCATAATATTTGATATAAACTCATTTGTTTGATCTCATTTTGTTCATTAAGCACTTCTAATACTTTTCCAAATTACAAACAATAAATTGTCTTTTGTTTTTGTTGTTTTATCTTAAATCTTAAAAATGGGTATAGTGTTAGTCTTAAAGTTTGTAGTATTTTTAAAGTGTTATACAGTAGACTCTCTCGAATCTGCAACCCTAAAATCTGCAACTCTCTAAAATCCACACATAATTTACAGATGTAAACAATGAAACTTTCAGTTCAGATGTAGGGACAAAATTTGACTTTTTTAGATTTATGTCAATCTATATATATTTTAATCTGTATTTTTTGTTAATATTACTGAATTTGTGCTTTTTCATGAAGGAAGAATAAATTTATTTCTGAAAAAAAAATCAAGATATTGCTGGCATCACTGGTAATCGCAATCTTTTACCAAATGTATTTAATCATTAATCAAGCTGTTTTGATTATTAAGTCTGGGCAAACCTGAATTAAAACTTCCTTATTTTATTATTTTGATTTGAATTAGTAGGGTGTAACTTTATGAGGAAAGTTTCATTGAATAATTTAGGGAAAATGCATCTCATCTTTATAATGAATATTTAATTATACATTGATTATTTACTTGACCTTTGCTTTTAATCATTTAAAAAAATTATCTAATTTTTTTATTATTTTAGTTTATTGCTTAATTATTTTAATATTTTACTATACTGTAAGCATTCATTATAATTTCGATTGCATTATTAATCACATTCAAATTATTGTTTAAAAAATGTAAACAAAGCAATGACCAGAAATCCGCAAAATTCTAAAATCCGCACAACCTCTGGTCCCAAGCTGTGCGGATTTGAGGGAGTCTACTGTATAGAACTTTTCTGAATAAAATTCTTTATTTTAATGGAATTAGAATAGAATAAGTTTTAAAAATACTTAAATGTTTATATAATTCACAGTGTGTTATTCTCAAGATCGAAAAGACTTTAAATTCTCTGTACATAATTTAGTCAAATCATTGCCCATTTCTAGAAATATTCCATTTTATAGATGGCATATCAGGTGCTGATTGGATTTGAAATTTTAAGAGGTAATCAAAAGAGTTAGAAAATTAAAAACCAGAATTGTTGACAAAAGTAAGAACAATGCGGCTTTGACACATCCTAGCTTTCTAGACTAATATCAATCTGCCACATCTCCAAATAATCTTAGTAAAAACTTCAAAGCTGAAACTTGAGCATGACCAAGCAACAGCAGATGAAGTTCTAACAAATGAAGACATTATGAAACAGTTAAAAATTGATTCTGATAACCAAAACACCAAAATAGTTAAAATGGACAAGAAGGGAAATTGTTAAATTAAATGAGGCTCAAATTAGACTATAGGGCGATTCCGTGGAGAGTGTCACACATGTAACACAGGCTTTAATTTGCATTTATTCAATTATTTATCAAATTGTAATGTTAATTCTGATTTTAAGTGGTATGGTAAATAAGTTATTACCATATTTTAAAATTTAAATGTGTGGCAATAAAACTCACAGAAGTATATCATTTAATTTCATTACTCAAAATGTACTTTTTTCCTACTTCAGAAAAAAGCACATTTTGAGTACTGAAATTAAATGAAATACTTCTGTGATTTTATTGCCACATATTTAAATTTAAAAATATGGTAATAACTTATTTACCATACCACTTAAAATCAGAATTAACATTAAAATTTAATAAACAATTGAATAAATGCTAATTAAAGCCTGTGTTACGTGTGTGACACTCTGCATGGAATCGCCCTATTATGTGGGGAAGATATTCCCGGAGAAAAAATAAATGTATCTGTAGGTGCATGATTGAAGGCCCAATATTTGGGACAAAAGAAAGAATTCATTGACGAAATTAGTAATATCAAAGAAGATAAAACATAAATATGAAGTAAAATTCTTGGAAAAATACAAGATTGGTTGTATTTTATGTTTTCCCCAATGTTGAAGGTACAGGGGTATAACATTGTGACCATTAAAGCTAATTTTCAGAACTACTTCCAATTATTTTATTATTGGGATAAAAATTGATATGGCTAGTTAAATATTATTGTGTTTTACTCACATAAAATATATCTAATTTCAAACCAAAAGCATTTTACTTGTCTATATAATAAATCAAAATTTTGTTACAAAATAGATACATTTTATGTGAGTGGAACATGATGGTATTTAACTGGTTATATCAATTTTATCTTTTATCCTAATTGTATTTTAGATAAATAGGAAGTTTTTCCAAAACTTTGCTCTAACGTTCACAAGAGTAACAATGGACATTCTCGCAGATTATATTGAAAAAAAAAAAAAAAAGTAGATAATAGAAACATATGAACCAACATTTAATAATCTGTGTCATTATGCTTTTGATAGACTTTTAACACTTATAATGTAACAGAGTGAGAATAAGAGTTGAAAAAAACATAGCCAGAAAAGGTTTTCATTTTCGCCTGAATTCATAGTAAAGTTTCTCATTTATCAATTAACTTAAATTTCATATTTTAAAAAAAATGTTGACATTTTTTAGACTTATATAACATTGTTTTCCATATTACTTCATTATATAATCTCTGGCTAATCTATTTATACAGTATTCATTGTTAAACTTTTATGTACCCATTTTAACCTGCATGGGGTAAAATGGATATAACAAACATATACCTATTAAATGTTTTGTTGTAGACATACTTTCGGAACCTAATAGATAAAAATTGTGTATTTTCATTCCAAGAATGTGCAACATAAAGAAAATACCAAAAAATTTTTAATTATTTAACATTTGCCAGAAAATTTTAACTGAACATCTAAAAATAGTGAATTTTATACCCATTTTACCCCACCTGACCTTAAGTGTTTTATTTTGATAAATCTTAATTTTGTGTATGCATTTACGTGTTCACTCTAGAAAAAAAAAGAGCAGGGTGCTAGCCACAAAAAGGGCACAGTTGAAGCTGAAAGAGGGCACTTTTTTCAGCAAAAAAGGGCATTGTTTCTCCAGAAAATGTAGGACCAAAACTAGCCTTTTTTGCACCGGGGCAAACATGGATTTTGGCGCGCCCCCCACCCTCTCTTCTCCAAAGTATATTTACAAAGAGAATTTTATTAATTTTCTAATAGCAGGGCTTGAAAATTCTAAAAATTTTAAGGTTCCCAGCTGGGAACCTACATGAAAAGTATAGGTTCCCAGATGAAAAGTGTAGGTTCCCAAGAAAATTTACGCATTCATATTTTTTTTCAATAAATCCGGATCTTAATGGATAAAGATATTGTGTTACATAGACACAGTTCTGAATAATAAACAAAAATTTTACTTTTATTGTTTATCAATTAATGTTTTGACTGTTCTCTATTCAAAAAGCATACATCCTCCCCCTCCTTTCATATTACTATAGATGTATACTTTAAAAGGGAAATTTTGCCCACTAAGATTCAGCATTACACATTGCATTTACCAATTATTCAAACATAAATAGAACAAATTGAAGAGAATGTAATTATAAGATATACATAAATATACATACATACAATATTAAATTTTTAAATTGTCAGATTTATTATGCATGCTAAAGATTTGATTCCCTCCCCCCCCCTCCAGTTTAAATTATATTGCACAGGATTTGATGCATCATTATTAAAAATTACCTTTTATAATATATAAAAACAATACTTTTCTTAAATCTTCACTTTCGAAACTTATAAAAGCCTTCTTGATTAATACAATATATACATACAATATTTATTTTTTAAATTGTCATTTTTACGACATGCTAAAGATTTGATCTCGCCCCCTTCAATTTCAATTATATTGCAGAGAATTTGATGCATCACTATTAAAAATTAAATCTTTTTAACAGATAACATATAAATATACTTTTCTTAAAATCTTCACTTTCAAAACTAAGAAAAAAATTACTTCAAATGATATAAAAAACAATTGCATCACAAATAAGAAAATGTTGAACTTTACTTACCACCTTTAATGTTTGAATGGAGTAAATGGTGAATGTGTAGATCCAAATTAAAAAAATATATTTAAATATATTTTTATATTATATCTATACATTACAATGATGTTTAACTATCTTACAACGTTTAAAATTTAAGCAAACAGCAAAGAAAGTTCCTCTGAATGTCTTATATAATAATTTAAAAATGAGTTCTGTCATGATGACATAAAAATTTAAAAACAGTCAATTTCAGAAAAAGTCAGAGCTGTACTTTTGATATTAACAGGCATGTCCAGATACATGGCGTGTACCTCTTGTATTTGTGAGCCAATTTTTATAGCAGAAGATGGATCAAATAAGTCAATAGAAGGTCCATCAATGGCAATCCTCATCAGATCATTTAACATTTCGGATCCAAGATAATTCCTTGTTGAAGTTTTAATTCTGTTCATTGTCAAAAATCCTCTCTCACAAACAGCAGTACTTGGTGACATCCAGAACATTATTTCGATAAGCAGTGAAATGTTTTTGATATCTTCTGTACAATTTCTTAAAACAGACGTATAAATTTCTATACAACTTGCTCTCTTATTATTACACCTGAAATGGTTAACTTTGACTTTTAATGCAGCCCATTCTTCTCCCATTTTTTTTACTTTCTTCATTTGTCAAAATTTCTGAAAAATATTGTGAGTGCTAGTTCATTTATTTCTTTCCTACCAAATAAAGCTAGATCTTTGCTTTCTATTGGCCAACTGTAGCAATCGAAAACGCAAACAGGGACAATGGCTTCTTCTCAAACTCACTGAACCTCTTGCTAATGTTTGATGACACATCTTTGATGAAGTTATTTATTCCGACTAATTCTGTGTCTAAATTCCCTGAAATTTGAACATTTTTGTTTACTCTGCATAATTTATATTTTAAATCTTTGATGGAAGCAGAAAGCCTTCTTTTCCGTGATATTTATATTTTGCTGCAATAAAGGTTAAAATTTAATATTTGCTTTAGTAGCCAGTGGCCGGTAGAGGCTGTATGTTTAGTAGCCACTACTGTCAAGTTAGTGGCCACTTATCGTAGTTTGTAGATTTAAATAGTTTTACAAGTAATGTTTTTAAAATATTAATGTTGCGAAGACATATTTTAAAATATATAAAAATAAAACTATCCACTGTGTCAGTTTACTTACCCCAACAAAAACAATTAACAGTTATTACATTAAAAAAAGAGAGAATTTATCGAACAATGTCGTACAAGACCGAGGTCAAAGATTGGTTTACATCTCCAATACGTCACTATGTAGCCCGAGATCAGAATTCTTTCTGAAAATAGGCCTAAAATATTTCCCATTTGACGAAATTCGCAATTAATTTTTGAAATTATTTTAAGAAATTTGCAATTATTTTACGCAACCTCTTGCTAAAATTCACAATTTTTTCGCCGATCGTTCGATAGAATTCACGATTTTTTCCCGCGATAATTCGACGAAAGTGACGATTTTATTATGCGATCTCTTGATGAAATTCGCGAATTTTTCCACGATCAATTGAAGAAATTCTCGACTTTATTTCCACGATCTTCTGACAAAATTAGCGATTTTATTCCGCGATCGTTTGACGAAATTTACTTTTTTCGCGATCTTCTGACAAAATTAGCGATTTTATTCCGCGATCGTTTGACGAAATTTACTTTTTTCGCGATCTTTTGACGAAATTTGCAGTTTTTTTCGCGATCTTTTGACGAAATTTGCAGTTTTTTTCGCGATCTTTTGACGAAATTTGCAGTTTTTTTCGCGATCTTTTGACGAAATTTGCAGTTTTTTTCGCGATCTTTTGACGAAATTTGCAGTTTTTTTCGCGATCTTTTGACGAAATTTGCAGTTTTTTTCGCGATCTTTTGACGAAATTTGCAGTTTTTTTCGCGATCTTTTGACGAAATTTGCAGTTTTTTTCGCGATCTTTTGACGAAATTTGCAGTTTTTTTCGCGATCTTTTGACGAAATTTGCAGTTTTTTTCGCGATCTTTTGACGAAATTTGCAGTTTTTTTCGCGATCTTTTGACGAAATTTGCAGTTTTTTTCGCGATCTTTTGACGAAATTTGCAGTTTTTTTCGCGATCTTTTGACGAAATTTGCAGTTTTTTTCGCGATCTTTTGACGAAATTTGCAGTTTTTTTCGCGATCTTTTGACGAAATTTGCAGTTTTTTTCGCGATCTTTTGACGAAATTTGCAGTTTTTTTCGCGATCTTTTGACGAAATTTGCAGTTTTTTTCGCGATCTTTTGACGAAATTTGCAGTTTTTTTCGCGATCTTTTGACGAAATTTGCAGTTTTTTTCGCGATCTTTTGACGAAATTTGCAGTTTTTTTCGCGATCTTTTGACGAAATTTGCAGTTTTTTTCGCGATCTTTTGACGAAATTTGCAGTTTTTTTCGCGATCTTTTGACGAAATTTGCGGTGTCTTCGCGATCTTTTGACGAAATTTGCGGTGTCTTCGCGATCTTTTGACGAAATTTGCGGTGTCTTCGCGATCTTTTGACGAAATTTGCGGTGTCTTCGCGATCTTTTGACGAAATTTGCGGTGTCTTCGCGATCTTTTGACGAAATTTGCGGTGTCTTCGCGATCTTTTGACGAAATTTGCGGTGTCTTCGCGATCTTTTGACGAAATTTGCGGTGTCTTCGCGATCTTTTGACGAAATTTGCGGTGTCTTCGCGATCTTTTGACGAAATTTGCGGTGTCTTCGCGATCTTTTGACGAAATTTGCGGTGTCTTCGCGATCTTTTGACGAAATTTGCAGTTTTTTTCGCGATCTTTTGACGAAATTTGCAGTTTTTTTCGCGATCTTTTGACGAAATTTGCAGTTTTTTTCGCGATCTTTTGACGAAATTTGCAGTTTTTTTCGCGATCTTTTGACGAAATTTGCAGTTTTTTTCGCGATCTTTTGACGAAATTTGCAGTTTTTTTCGCGATCTTTTGACGAAATTTGCAGTTTTTTTCGCGATCTTTTGACGAAATTTGCAGTTTTTTTCGCGATCTTTTGACGAAATTTGCAGTTTTTTTCGCGATCTTTTGACGAAATTTGCAGTTTTTTTCGCGATCTTTTGACGAAATTTGCAGTTTTTTTCGCGATCTTTTGACGAAATTTGCAGTTTTTTCGCGATCTTTTGACGAAATTTGCGGTGTCTTCGCGATCTTTTGACGAAATTTGCGGTGTCTTCGCGATCTTTTGACGAAATTTGCGGTGTCTTCGCGATCTTTTGACGAAATTTGCGGTGTCTTCGCGATCTTTTGACGAAATTTGCGGTGTCTTCGCGATCTTTTGACGAAATTTGCGGTGTCTTCGCGATCTTTTGACGAAATTTGCGGTGTCTTCGCGATCTTTTGACGAAATTTGCGGTGTCTTCGCGATCTTTTGACGAAATTTGCGGTGTCTTCGCGATCTTTTGACGAAATTTGCGGTGTCTTCGCGATCTTTTGACGAAATTTGCGGTTTTTTCGCGATCTTTTGACGAAATTTGCGGTTTTTTCGCGATCTTTTGACGAAATTTGCGGTTTTTTCGCGATTTTTTGACGAAATTTGCGTTTTTTTCGCCTTTTTTGACGAAATTTGCAGTTTTTTCGCCTTTTTTGACGAAATTTGCGGTTTTTTCGCGATTTTTTGACGAAATGTGGTTTTTTTCGCGATTTTTTGACGAAATTTGCGGTTTTTTTTCGCTATTTTTTGACGAAATTTGCGGTTTTTTTCGCTATTTTTTGACGAAATTTGCGGTTTTTTTCGCTATTTTTTGACGAAATTTGCGGTTTTCTTCGCGACTTTGACAAAAATGCAGTTTTTCGCGATCTTTTGACAAAATGTGTAGTTTTTTCGCTATCCTGGCGAAATTTACTGGGTTCTCGCGATCTTTTAGCGAAAATTGAGGTTTTTCGCTATCCTTTGATGAATTTTGCGGTTTTTACGCGATCCTTTCACGAAATTTGCGTTTTTTCGCGATTCTGAAATTCACAGCAAATTTTCTGAAAGGTTACAAAGGGGTGGAGCTGTGTTTTTTCTGAACCTGGTTGACGAAATTCCCGTTTTTTCGGAGATCCTTTGACAAAATTTACTTTTTTCCGCGATCTCTTGACGAAATTTGCGTTTTTTTCGCGATCTTTTGACGAAATTTGCGGTTTTTTTCGCGATCTTTTGACGAAATTTGCGGTTTTTTTCGCGATCTTTTGACGAAATTTGCAGTTTTTTTCGCGATCTTTTGACGAAATTTGCGGTTTTTTTGCGATTTTTGGACGAAATTTGCGGTTTTTTTTGTAATTTTTTGACAAAATTTGCGGTTTTTTCGCGATCTTTTGAAGAAATTTGCGGTGTCTTCGCGATCTTTTGACGAAATTTGCGTTTTTTTCGCGATCTGTTGACGAAATTTGCGTTTTTTTCGCGATCTTTTGACGAAATTTGCGTTTTTTTTTTCGCGATTTTTTGACGAAATTTGCGTTTTTTTTCGCGATTTTTTGACGAAATTTGCGGTTTTTTTTGCAATTTTTTGACAAAATTTGCGGTTTTTTCGCGATCTTTTGATGAAATTTGCGGTGTCTTCGCGATCTTTTGACGAAATTTGCGTTTTTTTCGCGATCTGTTGACGAAATTTGCGTTTTTTTTCGCGATCTTTTGACGAAATTTGCGTTTTTTTTTTCGCGATTTTTTGACGAAATTTGCGTTTTTTTCGCGATTTTTTGACGAAATTTGCGGTTTTTTTTGTAATTTTTTGACAAAATTTGCGGTTTTTTCGCGATCTTTTGACGAAATTTGCGGTGTCTTCGCGATCTTTTGACGAAATTTGCGGTGTCTTCGCGATCTTTTGACGAAATTTGCGGTGTCTTCGCGATCTTTTGACGAAATTTGCGTTTTTTTCGCGATTTTTTGACGAAATTTGCTGTTTTTTTTCGCGATTTTTTGACGAAATTTGCTGTTTTTTTTCGCGATTTTTTGACGAAATTTGCTGTTTTTTTCGCGATTTTTTGACGAAATTTGCGGTTTTTTTCGCGATTTTTTGACGAAATTTGCGGTTTTTTTCGCGATCTTTTGACGAAATTTGCAGTTTTTTTCGCGATCTTTTGACGAAATTTGCAGTTTTTTTCGCGATCTTTTGACGAAATTTGCAGTTTTTTCGCGATCTTTTGACGAAATTTGCGGTGTCTTCGCGATCTTTTGACGAAATTTGCGGTGTCTTCGCGATCTTTTGACGAAATTTGCGGTGTCTTCGCGATCTTTTGACGAAATTTGCGGTGTCTTCGCGATCTTTTGACGAAATTTGCGGTGTCTTCGCGATCTTTTGACGAAATTTGCGGTGTCTTCGCGATCTTTTGACGAAATTTGCGGTGTCTTCGCGATCTTTTGACGAAATTTGCGGTGTCTTCGCGATCTTTTGACGAAATTTGCGGTGTCTTCGCGATCTTTTGACGAAATTTGCGGTGTCTTCGCGATCTTTTGACGAAATTTGCGGTGTCTTCGCGATCTTTTGACGAAATTTGCGGTGTCTTCGCGATCTTTTGACGAAATTTGCGGTGTCTTCGCGATCTTTTGACGAAATTTGCGGTTTTTTCGCGATCTTTTGACGAAATTTGCGGTTTTTTCGCGATTTTTTGACGAAATTTGCGGTTTTTTCGCGATTTTTTGACGAAATTTGCGTTTTTTTCGCCTTTTTTGACGAAATTTGCAGTTTTTTCGCCTTTTTTGACGAAATTTGCGGTTTTTTCGCGATTTTTTGACGAAATGTGGTTTTTTTCGCGATTTTTTGACGAAATTTGCGGTTTTTTTTCGCTATTTTTTGACGAAATTTGCGGTTTTTTTCGCTATTTTTTGACGAAATTTGCGGTTTTTTCGCTATTTTTTGACGAAATTTGCGGTTTTCTTCGCGACTTTGACAAAAATGCAGTTTTTCGCGATCTTTTGACAAAATGTGTAGTTTTTTCGCTATCCTGGCGAAATTTACTGGGTTCTCGCGATCTTTTAGCGAAAATTGAGGTTTTTCGCTATCCTTTGATGAATTTTGCGGTTTTTACGCGATCCTTTCACGAAATTTGCGTTTTTTCGCGATTCTGAAATTCACAGCAAATTTTCTGAAAGGTTACAAAGGGGTGGAGCTGTGTTTTTTCTGAACCTGGTTGACGAAATTCCCGTTTTTTCGGAGATCCTTTGACAAAATTTACTTTTTTCCGCGATCTCTTGACGAAATTTGCGTTTTTTTCGCGATCTTTTGACGAAATTTGCGGTTTTTTTCGCGATCTTTTGACGAAATTTGCGGTTTTTTTCGCGATCTTTTGACGAAATTTGCAGTTTTTTTCGCGATCTTTTGACGAAATTTGCGGTTTTTTTGCGATTTTTGGACGAAATTTGCGGTTTTTTTTGTAATTTTTTGACAAAATTTGCGGTTTTTTCGCGATCTTTTGAAGAAATTTGCGGTGTCTTCGCGATCTTTTGACGAAATTTGCGTTTTTTTCGCGATCTGTTGACGAAATTTGCGTTTTTTTTCGCGATCTTTTGACGAAATTTGCGTTTTTTTTTTCGCGATTTTTTGACGAAATTTGCGTTTTTTTTCGCGATTTTTTGACGAAATTTGCGGTTTTTTTTGCAATTTTTTGACAAAATTTGCGGTTTTTTCGCGATCTTTTGATGAAATTTGCGGTGTCTTCGCGATCTTTTGACGAAATTTGCGTTTTTTTCGCGATCTGTTGACGAAATTTGCGTTTTTTTTCGCGATCTTTTGACGAAATTTGCGTTTTTTTTTTCGCGATTTTTTGACGAAATTTGCGTTTTTTTCGCGATTTTTTGACGAAATTTGCGGTTTTTTTTGTAATTTTTTGACAAAATTTGCGGTTTTTTCGCGATCTTTTGACGAAATTTGCGGTGTCTTCGCGATCTTTTGACGAAATTTGCGGTGTCTTCGCGATCTTTTGACGAAATTTGCGGTGTCTTCGCGATCTTTTGACGAAATTTGCGTTTTTTTCGCGATTTTTTGACGAAATTTGCTGTTTTTTTTCGCGATTTTTTGACGAAATTTGCTGTTTTTTTTCGCGATTTTTTGACGAAATTTGCGGTTTTTTTCGCGATTTTTTGACGAAATTTGCGGTTTTTTTCGCGATTTTTTGACGAAATTTGCGGTTTTTTTCGCGATTTTTTGACGAAATTTGCGGTTTTTTTCGCGATTTTTTGACGAAATTTGCGGTTTTTTTCGCGATTTTTTGACGAAATTTGCGGTTTTTTTCGCGATTTTTTGACGAAATTTGCGGTTTTTTTCGCGATTTTTTGACGAAATTTGCGGTTTTTTTCGCGATTTTTTGACGAAATTTGCGGTTTTTTTCGCGATTTTTTGACGAAATTTGCGGTTTTTTCGCGACTTTTTGACAAAAATGCAGTTTTTCGCGATCTTTTGACAAAATGTGTAGTTTTTTCGCTATCCTGGCGAAATTTACTGGGTTCTCGCGATCTTTTAGCGAAAATTGAGGTTTTTCGCTATCCTTTGATAAATTTTAAGGTTTTTACGCGATCCTTTCACGAAATTTGCGTTTTTTCGCGATTCTGAAATTCACAGTAAATTTTCTGAAAGGTTACAAAGGGGTGGAGCTATGTTTTTTCTGAACCTGGTTGACGAAATTCCCGTTTTTTCGGAGATCCTTTGACAAAATTTACTTTTTTCCGCGATCTCTTGACGAAATTTGCGTTTTTTTCGCGATCTTTTGACGAAATTTGCGGTTTTTTTCGCGATCTTTTGACGAAATTTGCGGTTTTTTTCGCGATCTTTTGACGAAATTTGCAGTTTTTTTCGCGATCTTTTGACGAAATTTGCGGTTTTTTTGCGATTTTTGGACGAAATTTGCGGTTTTTTTTGTAATTTTTTGACAAAATTTGCGGTTTTTTCGCGATCTTTTGATGAAATTTGCGGTGTCTTCGCGATCTTTTGACGAAATTTGCGTTTTTTTCGCGATCTGTTGACGAAATTTGCGTTTTTTTTCGCGATCTTTTGACGAAATTTGCGTTTTTTTTTTCGCGATTTTTTGACGAAATTTGCGTTTTTTTCGCGATTTTTTGACGAAATTTGCGGTTTTTTTTGTAATTTTTTGACAAAATTTGCGGTTTTTTCGCGATCTTTTGACGAAATTTGCGGTGTCTTCGCGATCTTTTGACGAAATTTGCGGTGTCTTCGCGATCTTTTGACGAAATTTGCGGTGTCTTCGCGATCTTTTGACGAAATTTGCGTTTTTTTCGCGATTTTTTGACGAAATTTGCTGTTTTTTTTCGCGATTTTTTGACGAAATTTGCTGTTTTTTTTCGCGATTTTTTGACGAAATTTGCGGTTTTTTTCGCGATTTTTTGACGAAATTTGCGGTTTTTTTCGCGATTTTTTGACGAAATTTGCGGTTTTTTTCGCGATTTTTTGACGAAATTTGCGGTTTTTTTCGCGATTTTTTGACGAAATTTGCGGTTTTTTTCGCGATTTTTTGACGAAATTTGCGATTTTTTTCGCGATTTTTTGACGAAATTTGCGGTTTTTTTCGCGATTTTTTGACGAAATTTGCGGTTTTTTTCGCGATTTTTTGACGAAATTTGCGGTTTTTTTCGCGATTTTTTGACGAAATTTGCGGTTTTTTCGCGACTTTTTGACAAAAATGCAGTTTTTCGCGATCTTTTGACAAAATGTGTAGTTTTTTCGCTATCCTGGCGAAATTTACTGGGTTCTCGCGATCTTTTAGCGAAAATTGAGGTTTTTCGCTATCCTTTGATAAATTTTGCGGTTTTTACGCGATCCTTTCACGAAATTTGCGTTTTTTCGCGATTCTGAAATTCACAGTAAATTTTCTGAAAGGTTACAAAGGGGTGGAGCTGTGTTTTTTCTGAACCTGGTTGACGAAATTCCCGTTTTTTCGGAGATCCTTTGACAAAATTTACTTTTTTTCCGCGATCTCTTGACGAAATTTGCGGTTTTTTCGCGATCTTTGGACGAAATTTGCACTTTTATCGCGAACTTTGGACGAAATTTGCACTTTTTTCGCGAACTTTGGACGAAATTTGCACTTTTTTCGCGAACTTTGGACGAAATTTGCACTTTTTTCGCGAACTTTGGACGAAATTTGCACTTTTTTCGCGAACTTTGGACGAAATTTGCACTTTTTTCGCGAACTTTGGACGAAATTTGCACTTTTTTCGCGAACTTTGGACGAAATTTGCACTTTTTTCGCGAACTTTGGACGAAATTTGCACTTTTTTCGCGAACTTTGGACGAAATTTGCACTTTTTTCGCGAACTTTGGACGAAATTTGCACTTTTTTCGCGAACTTTGGACGAAATTTATGGTCTTTTCGCGATCTTTTGACGAAATTTACCGTTTTTTTGCGAACTTTTGACGAAATTTACCGTTTTTTCGCGAACTTTTGACGAAATTTACCGTTTTTTCGCGAACTTTTGACAAAATTTGCGGTTTTTCGCGATCTTTTGACGAAATTTGCGGTTTTTTCCCTATATAATGGCAAAATTTAGGGGGGTTTCGCGATCTTTTGACGAAAATTGCTGGTTTTTTTTGCAATATTTTGATGAAATTTGCGGTTTTTACGCATTCCTTTCACGAAATGTGTTTTTTTCCGCGATTCTTTGACGGAAATCGCGTCTTTTTCGGGATTCTTATGAAATTCGCGTTTTTCCGGCGATTCATTGACGATTTTTTTGCGAACGATTGACGAAATTAATTTCTTTTGGCGACCATTTGTCGAAATTCGCGATATTTTTATGTCCGAAATTACGGATTGATGACCGATTTTTTTTAATTTTCTGAACCAAATGCCTTCAATGCGAACATCCATGCGATTTTCTTTTTCTTTTACGATTCCGCGGAAATCGCTGATCGATTAAAAAAAATAAAAAAAGCGGAAAAGTGGCATTTCTGACATGTACTATTACATGAAAAATAAAGATCGCCACTTTGGCGATCAGATGCACATCATAAAGTCGCCAATTTTTTACATTTAGTCGCCCTGTGGCCGGTGGCGACCGGGAATTTTAACCTTTATGCTGCAATAGAGGTATCCCAGGGTATGGGCCCCTGGCCCAAAACCGTGTTCAGCCCACGGGACGGAACAGTTTTCATTTGCGAGACTTGTGCCATCTGGAAGATATATATTTTTTTCCAGAACTAATGCTTTTTTTTTTTTTATGTAGACTCAGTCCTGTTCGGGTCAGGCTTTTTTTTTTGGGGGGGGGGGGCGAACTGGGCCTGAACCGAAATTTTCAGACCTTTTCCATTCCGACACATCCTGTATGCAAATCATTGGCCTGGCCCATGCAAAAATTTGGTCCGGCACAACAAACTTAAAAAAAAAAAAAAAAAAATGCATACATTTTTAAATCGTTCTTATTCTACAATTAAAAATTTATACTTTTAAAAATAGCACATATATTTCTAGGCAATGAAATTAAGTAAAACCTGTGAAAAGAAATCTGTCTTAAACGGAAAAAGGTTTCGATCCATGCAAAATTAATATAATAATATGTGCGAAAAGAATGATATATTTGCAATGGATGATGTACCTGCTAATTTTTAAAAAACCCATTTTGTAAAAGGAAATCCCGAATTCTGTTTCCGATATAAATTGATACATTTCAAAAAATAGGCACATAGCCCAGATCACCATACCAATTGGGGTCACCTTAGTGGCTCCGAGTCCTCAGTATACAATTCAAAATAACGTTTCTAAAATATTTTTTGCTCCACATTTGTTTCTAAAGGTTTCTTTGTGATATTTTCTTACAGGCAAAAGTGATATAATTGCCGGAGAATACATAGATTCGACGATCCCGAAAGTAACCATGAACGTAGAAAATAAATGTATTATAAAGAGGATATTTTGCAAAATAAAAAATAATTGTGCATGTTAAATGTGAAAGTAGTGATATTTTTTTATACATTTCATTACATACATTTCATATTGCGCATCATTCTATGATTTATCCAATTTAAAAATAATTTTATTTATATTATGTATTATTCTATATGTCCAATTTAAAAATAATTTGATTAGTCCAGTATTGCAGTATTAGTTGCACCCTCAGCGAAGTTGCAAAGTCCTGATTGTATTTAAATGTTTTTTTTTTTCTTTTATTTTGAAGAGAGTTTGGGTGAATCATTAAACTATAATGGCCTGCAGGTTGTCAATGTTTTAGCGGGATCATATATCTATTCCTGCATTGCTAACAATTTTTTTTATCAGATCAGAGTTGACTTCGGATAAAAAAAAAAAAAAAAAAAATCTTATTCAGAACCTTGGTAACAGATGCATTGGCGATGCAAGGTAAAATAAAAAATCTCATCGCGAAATAGAATTGCTGTGCTGCTCTGCAGTGTTATGATAAAATTAGGTGTGCATAAACACTGTTCTCTTAATTTCTCACCGCCCCATCAGTGGCCGAGAGGTTCTGCTCTTGAAGCTGGTAGACAAGAAGTGCTGGGTTCGATACTAATCGCACCCGTCGGCCTAATCGTTTGGAGTTTTCTTCGAACCTTGGTTTTCCAAGCGTAAATACGGGTTAGGTTCCCTTGGAAAGGGCACTCCCACTCTTTGGGACTATATCCCTCGTGCTGATAATTGACCATCATAAACACAACAACTATTTATGGATGATACAGCACTCGAATTTGCCGATATAATTCAAATTTAACTAATTGCTTCTCATATTCGCTTTCAAAATAAAAATAATAAAAATAATGAATATTATATTTCTTTTGTATGACATATTTCCCTTTGTTTTAAGCTTTTCTTTTTTTTATTTATTTAAGATTCCTAGTCTATTTTTGAATAATTCCTACCTTTATTTTTATTATTTTACAGAATTTTTTTTACTTTACACGAGCCTCATTTTTCGAAATTTTACACAAGGCAAACCATATGAAAAGTGCAAGGCTCGTGCTTATAGGGCCCCCCCCCCCCCCCAACAAGACAAAAATACCTTTTACTTTTTTTTTTTTTTTTTAAGGTTTCTAATTCCTACCTTTATTATTTTATCATAGGGCCGGAAATCGTTTCTTGCACCAGGACCCCTTTAAGGAGAAATGTATGCATGCGGATATGATCATACATTAATTAGTACTTCAATGTTTTTTGTGGCTGGAGACTAATTTGTTTATTTCAGATACGATTCAAGGCAGACAAAAGTTTGGAGTTAATTCTAATCGTCAATGCTTTCGTCTGTTCATCAATCTCTTCCTTGGGAGCGGACGCTTTTAGTCACTTCTTTCTTTTTTTCACTTTTTTCATAACTCTCTCTCATTTAATGGCTGGTGTTGACTTTTTGAATTGGTGCTGCTGGTCTGGATGAGTTGTATGGTTCCTTCTTTCTAGTACGCTTCTTGTTTTTTTTTTTTTTTTTTTTTTTTTTTTTTAAAATGTTTAGGGTGCATATAATTTGTGCTTTTCAGCAGGAGTGTCTTTTCTCTCCCATTTGTGTTTTCGGCTCGTGGTTTTATGTGTTTGTTGTCTCACTGTGTTTCCTTTTTCGATCTGTTTTTCATACTGCTTTGTCGTATATGCAGACCTGCCAACCTTTGAAAATGAGAAATCGTAGCACACAAAATCAAAATTAATCTGAAGGTTGGTTGGTTTTTCGTGTTTCAAGCCATCTTTTGACATTCGTAAAAGGAATAAGGTTTCAGTCTTTCAACTCAATATAGAAATTTTTTTCCTCTGAAAATTTATATGATTTTTAGAGTTTCTTCTCATTTCAAAACGGTTTTTTTACATTTGTAAAAGGAGCCTGGTTCCAGTTTTTTAGCGCAGTCCAGCAAAATTTGACGAAATTCGCGATTTTTTTCCCGCGATCATTTCAGGATATTAATATTTTTTTCCCCCCACAATCATAATTTCACTTTTTTTCTATGATTCTTTGTTGTAATCCGCAGTTTTACCATGAACTTTTGACGAAATTAGTGTTTTTTACCATGATGCTTTGACAAAATTAGTGTTTTCTTTCCGCGATTTTTCGGTGAAATTTGCATTTTCTTATCGATCTTTCGATGAAATTTGCATTTTTTTACTGATCTTTTGACGAAATTTGCGTTTTTCTTTCTGCGATATTTTGACAAAATTCATGTTTATACCACAATCCTTTGACGAAGTTTATTTTCTTCTGCGACCAATTGACAAAATTGATTTTTTTTGCACGGTCATTTGTCGAAATTGGCGATAGTTTATCGCAACCTATCGGCAAAATTTTAGATATCTTTTCGCGACCAATTAACAAAATTCATTACTCGTATCCGCGACCTTGACGAAATTTGCAATATTTTTCCCTCGATAGTTTATCTAAATTAGTGTTGTTTTTTTTGCGCAATCTTTTGACGAAAATCGCAGTTTCTTTCTGAACTCTTAACGAAATTAGCGATTTTATTCAGCGACCAATTGAAGATAATCACTATTTGTTTCTGAGATATTTGACGAAATACCCGATATTTTTACACGTTCATTTGAAGAAATTCTTAATCTTTTCCGCGATCGGTTCACGAATTCATTTGGGGAAATTGCATAAATGAAAAAAAATTCGCGAACTTTTAAGAAATTTAAAAATACTCTCAAAATACTGCACAGCATTTTTCATTATGCAGAACTTTCCTTTTCAGTGTGCAAATAGTCCGATTTTGCACACTATTTCAAACCTTGCTCCTCAAAGAACCACTTCCCCCCTCCAGAAATTCTTAAAATGGCACTTCTGTTTTTAACAAAAGGAATTCCTGTATAAATTTTTACAGAAACACGATTAACTCGTGGTTAATATACATAAAGAGGGTTTTCTATTAAGACGTTTGTTTTGCAGCCCAGATTTTTCTTCCCCATGAGCATTTTTTAATGTCCGAATTTTCGGACTAATGACTAAATTTTTTAAACTTTCGGAAATTAATATTTTGAAACTTTGGAAATTTCGGAACAGAATCACTCCTGAAAAATATGCTGCGCGGGATAAAAATTGTAACTAGAAACAAAAAATGCATTTGTGTTTACTGCAAAAAAGCGTAGTTTATGACAGACTTTCGTAGCATCATAGTTTATAGGTCCAAATCGTAGAAACTACGATTTTTTCGTAGCAGTTGGCAGGTCTGTCAGACCTGTCAAACACGTGGCCCACGGGCCACAACTGGCCTGCCGACCATTTATCTATGGCCCGCGAAGCCTTTGCCATTTCACATTTATTTAATTATCCTTTGCCTAGTGCCTGCCATCAGTCGAGTTTTTCCAGGGACGTATCGGATTACATTATTACAAAAATCATCAGAGTAGAAATTTTTAAAAAATGTATTAAAAAATTATTTCAAAAGAACAGTTTTGAATCATAAAAATTAGTTTAATCTGTTTCCCTCACCTCTAATAATTTCTGTTCAAATTATTGTTCAGAATTTATTGCTGCAGCTAATCAAAATTCAGCACGATTCCATATTACCGCCATGGTTACCGAGTCTCCAAATTTCTGTAATTATTCATCAATCGACTAATTTTTTTAAATACAATATGCAACCTTTTGTTATTTTTCAAGTCAAAATAATTTGAACCAGAAAATGTATTTAATAAATGGAATAAAAAAAGTAGCGATTATATATGGCATGTTTTATTAAATAGATTTTCTGATTCAAAATATATTTATTTTTATTTTTTTACTTTGAGAAAACATGGAAAATTGACAGCTATGCCTATGCCAAATCTAGATTAGCGTGTACAAGCAATTTTTAAAATAAGCACAATTTATAATATTCAATTATTTATTTTTTTTTCTTTTTTGATAAAAGTAAATGTGAGTGTTTTTTCGAAAAAGTAATATAAATTGACTATGTACTTAATGTTAGAGAATTTCGTTAAAATTTATTTAACATGGCTACGTCTTGTATAGACAAATTTTATTCTGCACAATGGTAATATTATTACCTTTTCTTTTTATATGGCCCGCAGCTTAGTATATAATGTTTAATTTCGCCCACGGCGGTAAATGAGTTTGACATGCCTGGTTTATGTGATTGTTTGAGCACCTACCTCAAAAGCCCTAATAACCCCTCGAGTTTTTTTTTTTTTTTCTTTCCTTTTTTTTAAAAAAAAAAATCTACTTTTTTTTTTAAACACTTTAAGGGAATAAAAGAATATGCAGGGCCAAAACTAGGGGATGGGGGTGCAGAGGGGACATATGCCCCGGGTGCCAAAACGTAAGAAGGTGGGGGGGGGGCTCCAAATGAAGATTTTGTTTTTCGTTTCGTACAAAAATGTACATATATATGAAATACAAAGAAACTCGCATGCTAATGTCAAATCTATGGGAGCATTCTTTTCAAATTTTAAAGTGAAAGTATATAAAAAGAAAGCTGCAACCAAAATCGAAAAAGTAAACACTATCCCGGTTAGAATTCAATCTTAGCTATTCTAAGCAATAAAAAAATCGTTTGATAGTATCAATATGCAAGTGAGAAATTTTAAAAAGAATGCTCCCAGAGGTTTAACATTAGCGTTCCAATTTCTTCGCATAACTAGCACAGGTTCTTAACGCTCAAGATAATGTTAATCCTATGGTAGCATTGTTTACATATTTCTTGCTAGCATTTTAATTATTATTAAATGATTTATATTTTTTTTTAAGGATTTATTTATTTATTTGTATAGGTTACCTGCGGTCAATAACTTTTATTGTGCTTGAGGAAGGGGGGGTGGCGGCGCCGAAATCCATGTTTGCCACGGGTGCAAAATAGGCTAGTTTTGGCCCTGAGAATACGGAAAGAAGAGGGTCGTATTATAGATTTACCCCTCGAGGTCGGAATTAAAATGTCGTCGCCACCTTCCTATTTGAAATAACTTTCTTCACCGGTTGTCGCTTGCACTTTATTCTTTACCAGTACGACCGACGCTTATTCCGGTGGGGAACTAAAGTTACAGATAAAAAAAAAACACTTTTCTTTTCTGTAGCATCCATAATCAAATCTCAGAGATACCATCTCGATGTCTGTATGGAAGGAACTTGGGAAATAGCTAAGGACAATACCAATTGTCCAGTTCTTAACTTCCTATAATCTGGGCAAACTCTGAATGACCAGCCAAGGAAGCAAGGGCGGCGCCAGAGGGGGGACCGGGGGGGGGGGGGGGGCATATGCCCCCCCACGTCAGGGTCAAATTTAATCGTCGTCGGGGAAAATTTTTTGACTTGAGTCCTGCATCGGGTCGGGTAATCCGATTTTTCCTGCACACGACCCGAGTCGTGTCGAGTCGGGTGCAGGTTAATTAAAAAAAAATATCTTAGGTTAGTTTATAGAAAATGCGACCCACGGAATAGCAAGGCACTGATTTTTTTCTTCGGAAATCGGATTGGCTTGAACCACATGTCAGTTAAAGGCTGTCGCACAACGGCCGGATGTTACCGAAAACTTTATACATTTTGTCTAGAGCTCATTCATGTGCACTCCTGTTGTTTATTTGATTGACCGCAAACTTACACGCCTAAGAAATACGATTTCAAGAGGAGACAGGACGTTTAAATTCATCTGCTCGCATCGATCTTCTTATTAAAAAGCGTAGGGTAAGTATTTTTTATAAATGAATGGGTAAATAAAAAGCGAATTTTGTATAATTATTCAAGCAAACTTAGCATCAGACTAAAAATTCCTTCTTTGTTCATTAATTTCAATATACAGTGAGTAGAGTCTCATTTTATAGATATTAATCTCTATTTAATATATGAAAGAGAAATGGAAGGTATAAATAAGAAAATAATTATATACATACATAACTTCATTGTAAACTACGGGAAGATGTGTATATAGCAAATACTAAAATCTTGCATCGGTTCAGTTAACCCGATTCTACCCGATCGTGTTGGCTCTAAAATTTTGCTGTGGATCGGGTTGACTAGTGTTTCCATTTTCGGGTTATCTTAGATTAGGGTGTTTGTTTCTTGGGAGTCGATTCGAGTATGCCAAATTTCTCCAAAGAAAAGTCCACCCCATCAGTGGCCGAGAGGTTCTGTGCTCTCGAAGCTGGTAGACGGGAGGTGCTGGGTTCGAACCCAATCGCGCCCATCGGCCTAATCATTCGGAGTTTTCGTGGTTTTCTTTGAACCTTGGATTTCCATGCGTAAATACGGATTAGATTCCCTTAGAACCCCCTGCCCCACACACACACGAAGGGCACTTCACCCTTGGGCTTATATCCCTCGAGTAGATAATCGGCCGTCAAAATTTAACCCAACCCAAAGTCCAGATTATTGTTTCAAATGATAAAAAAAAAATACTTGTATATGAATAAGTAAGGATTGATTTTTTTTTCATTTTATGCTTAGGATCAAGTTGCAGGTTTGAAAAAAATATTTTGTCGATTTCGGGTTGGGCATAACTCGAATCGTGCAGGGTTGTAATTAACAATTCGTGTTAAGGGTCGTAGGTTCGTATTTAGAAATTTAAAAAAATCGTGTAAAACAGAATATCGACTTACTTGATAATTTAAACTTGATTGTATTGTTAGACTGAACAATTTTAATTAATAACTTAGTTATACTTTGTAGAGTTCTGTATGGGCCGAAATTTCCAGGTTCGGGCTCAGCCCGACTCGTAGAAAGAAAAGTTCGGCCGTACAAAAAACAGTAATGGGCCGACCCGGTATAAAAATCAAAAGTTCGGTCCGAGACCGGCCCGGAAAGAATTTAAAATCTCGGCCGAAGTCCGACGGAATTTTACGTCAATTTTGTTAAAAGGAGTTCGGACCAAAAATACTTATTTTAGCTCTTTTTTCATGTTTATAATTTTCATTTTTAAAGAAGGTTGCGATATACATTTTTTTAATGAATATCTATTTGTATGTTAATGTTTCAGCTATAATTAATATCGTTAATCAAAAAATTATGTATTGGAGACTTAAAAATCTGAAAAATGCTATACAGTAAAATCTTCTAAGACATCGCACAGAGAGAAAAAAAATAAAAAGCGATTTAAACAAGTTCCCTTCTTAGTAGGTGTAAATGTATTATATTCTTTTCTCACGTATTATTATATTCATTTTGCATGGATCAATAAGTTTTTCCATATAAGACAGGATTACGTCATAGGCTGGTTCTTTTTCACACGTTTTACTGTATTTTAATATTATTGCCTAGAAATCTACTATTCTTTAAAACGAATAAATTTTAATGTTTAATTGTAGAATAATGTCAATTTAAAAATATATACACTTTTTGCAAAAATTTTTTGGCATGGGCCAAATTTTATTGATTTTTGCACGGACCAGGCCATACCAAGACAATGATTTCATCAAGACGAGACTAAAAATATAGGCTTATGAAGACCTAGGAAGAATGAAACCTGCCTTATCTTGGTACGAAAAAAAATAGTTAGGCCCGACCCGGCCCGAGTGCCATGAATGAAAATAGGCCCGAGCCCGACCCGTGCAGACCTCTAAACTTTGATTGTTTCAAAGTAAGCATGAATTTAAAGATTTTTTTTTTAGCATCAACAAGACTTTTATGATTGATCTGATATTAATGAACTTTTACATTCTAAAGCTATTTTACAAATTTTCCTTTAACTTACATTTTTCTTCAGAATTTTGTATTTCAGTTTTAATCTCAGATTTAAATTCTGTATCTTATCAGAAGTTAGAGGATCATGCTGTCTGGTTTCGATCAATATTCTAAAAAAAATACGTTTCTTCAATTGCTTTTATTATTATTATTAAAACACGAAAATTCCTGTTTTGATTTGCCCATTGTTCTCAAATCCAAAAGGGCAACTTTCTGACATAAGTTTTAATTTATTTTTGTTCGGAAATGCATGAAACTAGCAGGTGTTGATGTTCCGAAACTATGTCAGAGCTGTTTTATCCGTTTTTTTTGCAAACGCAATAGATCTTTCAGAAAAGAGTGTCAAAGTGGGCGTTTTGAACCGAATTTCCGCGCGAAACGAGAAAAATTAGTCAAGAAAGGATGAAAAACATGTTTGTCACGTGATCCAAATCGCTTCTAACTCAATAGGTAATTGATGACTCCAAAAATGGAAAACACTTCTATTCTAAATCGCTTCCCTGGTCAGGCTTTCCACTTTTATGTCTTTTCATTAAAAAATGAATTTGTAAATGTGTCAAAACGTTTTGCGCTTGTTGAGTAGAGCAGTTGAGAATAGCCTTAACGTAAAAACTATCTGAAGTTGCATTTTCGTCTAATCACAGGGGTGTTCCCGTAACTGTGCCACATGTTACTTTTTTGTATCAGAAACTGAATTTTTACGCATGTCTCTTTTCCTCCGAAACACAAAAAGTTCGCGAACTGAAGCTTTTTTTTTTTTTTTTTTTTTTTTTTGTACCAGACTGAAAAGAAGGGTTAAGTGCTTCACGCGTATCTGTGTATGTGGATTTCTTTATACCCTCGAAACACCCCAACGGCTGGATGGATTTTAATGAATGAGGTCTCTATCGATTCGTCTTAATGGCCCGATGGTTATAGGCTAGGTTTTGTTTTTATAAATTCAAAATGGCGGCCGTAAAATACGAAATGGTGGTAGGGACGGAAAAAAAATTACGCACCCTATTGAGTGGCCTATCATTGGATAGGTCTTTCAAAATGAAGACTATATTTCATTGACTATTTTACAGTCAGAAGCTCCGTTAAAATATTATACAACCTGGAAGTTGTGTATGTATTGTGGATCTCTAGCTTTACTGCAACTCTAACCATCATAGTCATCTATAGACCTCATCAAAACAGTGTTTATAGATAGGAACTAACAGTTAAACACAACTTAAAAGTCATCAATACAATTAAATTAAAAAAAAATAGGTATGTAATATAAACAAGTAATATAAAAAAATATATTTTAAGTCAATTTCTACTTAGGTCAATAAGAGAATTTTTTTTTCTTCCATTCTTCTTTCCTTTTGAGTGGCGCTTAAAAAACCTTGATCAAGAAGAGGGCTCTCTCGATTATTGAAAATTAATTAAATTTAATTTAATTAATGAATTAATATTTGAAAAAAACTGGACTAACATTAAGTGTCATCCAGTACAAGTTTAAAAAAATTTATTTAAGCTTGATTGAATAATAAGTATTTTATTAACGATTGAAAATTTGAACAAGATTTTAATAGGAAGAGTGTGAGCTAACAGTAGGAATTGAAAAAAAATTGATTCACATTGATGAGAAATAATTAATTAGTTCGCTTTTTACCCAGTCGGGTTTTTTGATTTTTTAAATTTAATTGTTTATTTAGTTTTCCAGTCAAAACACTGAATTTTCTTCAAATAACAGAAAAATCTGTTCCAACCACAGGCGCGTTCCGGCAACTTGCCTGTGCTTTTTACGTATGACGAAATGTTTTCTTGGGAGTATGTAATAATTGCGCTTTTTCTTAAACGGCTGAAAGGCAAAATAATGAAAAAAATAATAAAAGGCGGTATTTGTAAAGTGAGCATTATTGTCATAAAATTACTGTTAATTATTTAGAAAACTCTAGTTAGACTAATTAATTTCACACCATTCCTTTATGGATAAAGTATAATTCACTTACATTCAATACGATGAAAGGAAGCTATTTAATACACCAACCTGTTAAGATAGAACAACAAAGAATTGGAAGGACTTTCCAATTTAGACAATCTTAGCCTGTTTTAGCCGATATTGCGAAAATTTTCAGTTTAAAGCGTTATTCCATTACACTGGTTCTGTTTTAACAGGTTTTATTGTAGTGCTTAAAATGTCTCGATTTTCAAGCGTCTGTCCGGCTTTTTTTATCCGACTGCCAAGAAGGTTTATGTGTTTCACACGTATCTGGGTATGTGGATTTCTTTATACCCTCGAAACCTCCCCAACGGCTGGATGGATTTTAATGAATAAGGTCTCTATCGATTCGTCTTAACCGTCCGATGGTTATAGGCTAGATTTTATTTTAAAAATTCAAAATGGCGGTAGACATGAAAAAAAAAATTTACGCACCATATTGAGTGGCATATCATTGGATTGATCTTTCAAAATGAAGACAGTGTTTCATTGACTATTTTACAGTCAGAAGCTCTGTTTAAATAGGACACAACCTGGAATTTGTGTAGGTAAGATCTCTAGCTTTACTGCGACTCTAACCATCATAGACATCTATAGGCCTCATCAAAACAGCGTTTATAGATAGGAACTAACAATGAAACACAACTTGAAAGTCACCAACACAAGTGAATAAAAAAAAAAAATAGGTAAGTAATATAAAAAAATAGTTTAATATTGATGAGAAATAATTAATTAGTTCGTTTTTTACGCAGTCAGGTTTTCTGATTTTTTAAATGTAATTCTCTCTCTGTCCCGCTGTTTGACCTGACAACACTACTTACGAACCAAGCTGGAATTAGCTCAATTTTACAAAAAGAATGTCTAAGTTATTGTTTGACATGAAAAATATATATTTAAATTTGAATGAGTCGCTTTACGTGTTTATTTTCTACATAGAAGATAGAATTGATATTACAGATATGATTGCTGACTATTTTTTCATAACTGTATTAAATTATAGATCTTTTTTGTGTCGAGTCGAAGTGTTTCGGTTTAGGGTCAATAGAAAAATTGTTGTCGGGTTCAGGTCGGGTTTTGCATCAACGGAAATTTTTTGTTACGTTTCAGATTGACTTTAAGTTGAACGTTTGGGTCGGGTATAACCGCACAGGAATCTATTTCAGAAGAAAACTACGTATTTGAATATTAATGACTCCTTGCATGTTTATTTTTCCACCATAAAAGATAACATTAATATTGGAGATATGATTGCAAACTATATATTATAATTGCATTATAGTGTGGATAAATTTTCTCTGATTCCGGGTTTCAGGTTGGGATTGGAATTAAGTATTTCGCGTTCGATCGGGTTGCAGGTATACAGAATATTTTTGGTTGGGTTCGGTTCGGGTTGCAGCTTTGTTTTAAATAAAATTTACAGGGCTTCAAATTTTATTTATTACTCGGGAAGGACCCTAGTTAGGTGTAACGTTTAACTGCTAGTTTTCACGATGACACTTTCACTAACATATTTAAATAATTTTAAAATAATTTTTGGTCACTTTATGCGTTTTTGATAGGGATTTGTCAACTGATTATTTTCAGTTACCTCCGGCATTAAAATACATGTTCGACCCGGCTGGAGCATGAACCGCGTTTCGAAAAAAATTGGTTACCTGCCTTTTCCTGATGCGCGACTCTTTGGTTCAACTCATAACCTGAGAACTGCTCCATACTTTGCCTTTCACATACTGCTGTGTAGTGTATATGCCATATATGTGCACGTAAAATCTATAATATTGAATGACCGCTTATTGGGAGGTTGCTGTATGGAAGAAGAGTACGAAGCAGAGTTTTTCCTTTCGGGTAATGCTCAAAAGTGTGGAAACCCTTTCTGTTGTGGATTCATCCGCCTAAAAAGATTATGTGACTACTGAGGTGTTTCAAAAATAACGTTAAGAGCTTTTTTTTTCACTTTATCTACAATATTCTTTGACCAGCTTTGAAATTTATGTTTCGAGTAAAAATCGTTTGGCCCTCTGCAATTTACCTCTAATTTAAATAGCAGTGTGAGTGTTACAGATCTGCGCGTTTCAGGATATGCCAAATCCGAACGCGAAAATTTTATGTTTTTCACGTGATTGATCAACATATTCCACCTGTTATTTAAAAAAGGGGGAAAAAGAAACAAAGAAATGTTTTAATGTTCATTTGCTCCAAAAAAATTCTGAAGTATAAATACAGGCCCGGTCCGGCCCGAATCTACAGAAAAAATGCAAGACCCGGACATATCCCGGGGATAATGAAGTTCAGGCATGGACCAACTTTTCAAAAGCTAAAATTTAACCCGAACCCGTACCGAGTTTTCAGATAAAATTAACGAAAGTCCGAGTTTAATGAAAGAAACTTTTACCGAGTTCGGGCTTCGGAACAAGCCAGGGCTCGTGGAAACCTCTAATATATATTTTGAATTCAGCCCCCCCCCCGTCGGGCAAGTTCTGGCGCCGCCCCTGCAAGGAAGGGTTGGCTCTTACTGACTATATGGAAGAATGAAGGGGAGAAGGTATACTACATAATTAATTTTGCTTCTAGCTACGTCATACTGATGGGAAAAAACGATGCGTTCGATTCTTGTGCGGCGAAGATTTTCGTCGTGATCACTGGGAGAATTAGGGCACATTTATTTTTTTAATAGGAAGGCGCATTTTACTGATTTTTAAATGAGTGTGCCGCGTTTCGCCGATTTTAATAAGGGCGGGGTGCTGCACCCTTCAAAAATGGCCTAGCGGGAACACTACATTTACTCATTTATATTACTTCTAATACTTTTGCTGGCTTCTGTTATACAAAATTGAACATAAGATACAACTTACCACGCGTTTGCATGCAAGAATGCTGTGTGATATCTGTTTTTAATTATTATATAATTCTTAAAACTAATTATATTGCTATTACAGAGTTTCCCCCAGACAGTTTCAGGAGGGTGCTGCACCCTGCCTGCCCCTAGGTTTACAAAATAGCACCCTTCTTGCCCCTCATTTAAAAAAATTAGCTCCCTTGTTGCCCCCACCTGAAAAAAAGTGTTTTTACTCCTTTGTTTATTAAAAAAATTACTTGCATAGTAAAAATTGACTCATTGCTGTTTCTAAAATAGTATTGTCTATTAAATATTAAAAAGTAGTTTTAAAAATCAAAAGTATGCTTTTAAAATTTTCAAGAAATGCCCTTAAGAATCCAAAACATGCCCTTCAGAATCCAAAAGTGCCTTTTTCCCACAAGCAGCACCCTGCCCTTTTTTAAACCTGGGGGAAACTCTGCTATTATAAAATACAATTTAAAAATAATTTTTTAGTTTGATAGAGAAATCTAATGTGCATTTTCTTTTAACAATTAAATTTTGATACTATAATAAACAAGTAACTTTACTATTGGAATCCATTTATTTTACTATTGGAATCCATTTATTTTATTTAACGCGGCCAATACCGAGTAGTTGTAAGAATTTCATTTTTTAAGCATATGAATTTAAAACTGATCTGTAAAAAGTTATTCGAATATCAATGTATAATATATGCAATAATTCATAAAACTATTTACTCAGTATTTAACAATGTCTACAAAATATAGAAAAAGTTAAGAACAAAAACCCTCATAAAATAATTCCAGATTAAAATTTAGTTTCACATTTATACAAATAAAAATAAGTTCATTTTAAATATATAGGAAAACAGAAGACACTATTATTTTGGATAAAGAAACTAAAAATACAATACATGTACTAAATTTAATTATTACATTTTGTATTATATTTCAAATTATGGTGCAAAAACACCAAACGTTCAACATTATCAGTAGACAGAACATTTCTTTTACTACTATAAATTTGGCCTGCCTCTGAAAATATACGTTCAGAATAAACAGTGGTTGAAGGTGCACATAAGAATTTTTTTGCAAGGTTGCACATAATTGGAAAAGTCCCCCCCCCCCCCCCCCCACCATGCAAATGGAGTGTCAGTTTTACATAAGTCTTCTGTTAAGAAAGCATGTAACGCTTTTTGTACCTCTTTTTATTTTCTCTTTTTTATTTTTAATCAAAAGAAAATAAGGTACAGTTATAAAATAAATATGAAATGTTTTGCATTATTCAATGAATTGTTACAGTAACCAATAAACATTTTTATTTTTGATAGACTGATTTCAGGTATCGGAATAAATTGGAGGGTTGAAGAATGTTTTAATTTTATATTGATTAATAATTGTACTTGTTATGTGTCAATTCTTTTTTTTGCTACTGTTTTAATGCTACTGATTTGAATTGTCAAAAATTGTCTTTAAAAGGTGCACAAATAAATTTCAAATTTAATTAGTTATATATATTATATATGTATATTATATATATGTACACACAGGTATATATGTACACCTAAGCTCACATTATGTGCACATCAGCGTTTTTTTTTCCTTATTACATAACTACTCTGTACTCGGTACTCGGCCAAAGTACTACTCGGTACACCACTAGTATACACTATCTTAATTTCTTACTCTGAGTGATTTTTTTTTAAAAACTCTTAGATTATTAATAATGCATAAGTGAAAAGGTATTTTTTTTTTTTTAAATCCTTTAATATTTCATTGCAGAATCTCCTAATCCCGTAGATGGGTTAAGACTGATTTTCAATTCAAAAAAGCAGCCCATTCTAAAATGGGATGAACCATTTTCAGGCAGTTTGAGCCTTTGCTCGTATGACTTGAACATCAAAGGAACAGATGATGAGTGGAATGAAGCCCTAACCCGCTGGATACCATCGTCATGCCGATCAGTTCCAATTGATTTGCTGTGCCTCAATGCCGGTAGTTATGACGTACGAATTAGAGGTAGATCTGGCATTGGCTATGGAGGATATTCTGACAGTTTAACATTTTTCGTAATTAAAGGTAAGTTTTTTTTTTTTTAAATATAGGTTTAAAGTTAAGATAAATAACATTTATTTCCATGATAGTGTAATTATATTTTTTCCTACCAAAACATTTAACTCTACATCATTTAACTCTTTCAGTTTCAATACCAAAGTGCCTGAAATGCCCAATCATTCAGAATATCGAAACTGCCTGTACAATTTCGACCCCTCTTTTCTCCCTAAAGCCAAGTGTGGTGCTAGAGCGGCGTATGGGAGGGGAGGGTCAAAATTCAGCGTCATCGGGGAAAATATTTTGAATTTCGGCCCAGTCAGGCTGGGTTGATTTGGTGGTTTTTTTTTTTTTTTTGGAGGGGGGGGGGGAAAGTCAACTAAACCGATTCTTCCAGGTATGAATCGCAGTTTCTGATTGAAATTTGATTCCTGGAGATTGAGTTCAGGTGAACCCGATTTTTCGTAAAAAAAAAAAAAAAATTACAAATTCCTTCAGATAAAAATCTACATATTTGATACATGGATGATTCTTTTCAAGTTTATTTTTCAACATAAAAGATAAAATTTATACTGAAGTTATGATCGTATGCTATTTTTTTTTTATAACTAAATTAAATTGTGGATCAATTTTCACCAATTGTGGAATTACTGTCGGCTTGGTTTGAAGTATTTTGGGTTCAGTTAATAATATGGAGGACAAAAATTATTTTGTCAGGATCAGGTTACATGGCAAGTAGAGTGCTGTATTGGGTTGGACAAACTGAATCTGAACAGACTCGTGGTCTGGACCGGATTGGGTTGAACCTAATCTTTTGTCATTGCGGGTCGGATTCGAGTCAGGTTAACTTTGTTTCAGGTTGGGTTTTGGCCCTTATGGTTCTTCATTGAAAATGAATAGATTTTTCAAAAGAACTTACAAAATTTGTTTTAAGATGAAAAACCATATACTACTTGAAAAATAACAAGTACATGTATATTTAATTTTTTTACTTAAAAGTAAAAATTGATACTAGATTTATAATTGTAGACTAGTTTTACATAGTTGCATTACATTATAGTACATACATTACATAGTTGCATACATGTATTTATTATCATTTAAGGTTGAGGTTTGGTTAAGGTTGGAATATTTCGGGTTCAGGTCGAAATGTGAAGGATGAAATTTTTTTGTCGACTCAAATCGCATTTCGGGTAGAGTCCTGCATCAGGTTGGGCAAGCTAAATTCCCGACCGGCGATTTGAATTTGAAATGCATCCGGCTAAAATGAATATTTTTTCAGAGAGGTTCGGATTGACTTCTATTTTTCGAGTTGGGTTAACTTTAATTGTTTCTAGCCATTGGTGGAGGGTTCAGTTCTGCCACATTTATCAAAAGATACAAAAAAAATTTTTTTTTTAAACTTTATTATTTGAGTAACAATAAGTACATATACAGACGTGTGAAAATTATTATAACAATTGTGAAATTTACATTAAAATCTTGTTATATTTAAGAAATAATAAATTTAAAAATATTGACCCATTTAATATTTAGTGTACATCCCCTTGTTTTTTATTAAAGATTCGATACGCCTTGGCATATTTTGTATGAGTTTTTGGCAATTAATTTGTATTTCGTTGTCATGATACCAAATTTGGATGAGTTTTTCTGTCAGAACATTCTTGTTTGTGGTGTTTCATTTCTTTAATTTAATCAAAGAAAACATTTCTATGGCCTGGAAACAGTTCAGATATGAACCCCATAGAGAACCTTTGGGCCATTGTAAAGAAAAAATTAAAGAAATACAACATCCCAAACAAGACTATTCTGATAGAAACACTCATCCAAATTTGGCATCATAACAACGAAATACAAATTAATTGCCAAAAACTCATACAAAGTATGCCAAGACAGGTATGCTATCATTTCTTTAATAAAAAACAAGGGGATGCACACCAAATATTAAATGTATCAATATTTTAAATATTTCTTTAATATAACAAGTTTTTTTTGTAAATTTCACATTTATTCTAATAATTTTCACACGTCTGTACAGATATATTGTTTTTCCTACATAAAATATAAAATTGATACTAGAGATATAATTGTAGGCTACTTTTCCATTATTAAATTACAAAATGGATATTTTTTTTCATTTTGAGGTGGGATTGGGTTCGTATTGAAGCCTGTCGGTTTTGGGTCGAAGTTTGTCGGGTTTCAATCAACTAATTTTTCTTAAACTGTTTCAGATTGAATGGAAATAGAATTTCCGGGTTCGGGTCGGGTGTAACCCAAACCATGCAAGACTACACTCTCAAAATAAACTTTGAATTGAACTAATTTTTTCCTAGATTGTATTTCATTAAAACATGAACATTTGTGCTTTGATCCCCCCCCCCCCCTCCTCCGAAATACAGAAAATAAGCAATTACCTGAAATACTCACACATTAAACAGCATCTCCATCAAATTACATGGGTGTTCCACCTAGTAACATTTTCATATTAGAACCGGAATTTATAAATCTATTTTATTTAAAACAAGTTGGAAATTGCACGTCAAATGTGGCAAATGAGATGCGTTCGTACTATAACTAGTTTTATAAATATTTTTTGTACCACATAGTGTACTGAATGTATATTTTAGTGCACTTCATAAGTGCATATCAATTTCATTCTGTTCGAAGGGCTGTAACATCATTAAAATGCACTTGAAATAATTTTTTCCCATTGACCGTAAAGTAACGGAAAAGATTTGACTGTCCCTGTAATTAAACTATGCATTCGATTTTCCCAGTAGCAGAAACAGTGTAGCACGGAAGCGGGCGCTGCAGATTAATCCACCAACTTAAAAATAAATGCTGGGCTTAAAAAATAGCTGAAATTTGCTTTAAGTCTCTAGATTTATGGTATTTGTTGTATCCTTATATTATATATATTCTTTATAAATGGAAATTTTGCTTACTTTAAGTGTTTCTGTTATTTCTTATTATGGTAGGCTTATTGGGTCGCAGATAAATTTTTGTTTGCTGCAGACTGACGCAGAAAATTCTGCTTCTGGGCCGATTTTTATAAAATTTGAAATGACTTGACAAATTTATGCAACAAATATATATTTTAAATTTCAAACGATTCGGTTGGGTAGTTTTTGTGCTGTTACATGCAAACAGACAGACAAACAGATGGACTGAGCGACGATTATAGTTGCTACGTATTTATATAATTATGAACGCACCTAAAACGTAAAAATCACGAACTTGAGCTCAAAATTTTATACAATTCTTCGGTGAAAAGGACATTCTGCCATTGTCGGGTCAGGCTCGGGTCTGGAAATTTTGGCACATGCAGACATCTATTAGAGTCCTGTATCATGTCTTGTTATCTGCTTTTAACTGCACCCGACTCGACCCTTGGTTCGGGTCGGATTGGCGATACATTTTTGTTGTGGGTCGGGTTGAATTTCATTGTTTCGTATTTGGGTTGTCTTAATTCCCAAAATTCTGGCTGACCCGATAATTCAAAAGAATATCCAAAATATTTTTTAGGTTAAAAATCCATATACAGTAAGAATTCCAATAATGGACATTCCTGAAAAACATATCTTTATTTAGTGAAAACTTTTTCAATACCTAACACTTAAATATTTGTATGTTTATACCTCTTTGAATAGTGGATACCTCCCAATCTGCACACATGTAACGTGTAGGTGTCCATAAACTGTCACAAATACGATGCATGTATTATTATTAAAAGTTGATAACATTTTCCATATTTCGAAAGAAGAAAAAAAATGGTTCTTAAAGAAATGCTAATCTATTGTCACACTTCTATTTTATTTCTCATGCAGTAAATTAAATATATGCTCATTCGTATTCAAATACGTATTTATTTTCATTTGATTCATATTTGTGGTCAAACTGACGTTAAATTTTCCAATTTTTCACCATACCCAAATTACATTAAATTTTTATGAGTGTAATCTAAAAAAAAATTTTATTCTTTAGTTTGAGACGAGAGAATTCAACCACAAGTCAGCCACAGTAAGTCGTCACAACAACCGAATGTTACTGAAAACCTTATACACTGCCGGCCATTAAAATTGCAACACCAGGAAGGAATGATCTGACGAACATCAAAATCACATGAAAGGAAGATGAGGTTGGAATATGCAAATGATTAGTATTTCAGCACATTTAGACGAGGCAGGCGGGAGAAATGACATCTGAAGCACTGCATAAAAAAAAAAAAAGTTGTGTAGTGGATTTCTCATTCGGAAAGTGCTTTGCAAGGACGGCGTTTTCTCAGAATATCGTGTTATGCCTCGAATAATAAGAAATGCTTACCACTAAGCGTCGGAATTCGATAGACGCAGGATCATTGCCTGTCGAGAATGTGGATTATCGTTGCGTGATATCCCCGATTGCACTGGTCGAAATCCAACCACTGTTATGCAAATATGGAATCAGTGGATTGCTGAGGGTCATACTGAATGGCATTCAGGATCTCGACGCCCTCCCATGACTAATGCCCGAGAGGACAGACATATTGTGAAGTCGGCCCTGCAAAACCGAATAACCACATTAAGGAACTATTAGTCAGGAAATGGGCTTGTTTGCAGCGCGCCCAGTATCCGCTCGTAAGGTGCAACGACGTTTCCAGCAGTATGGACTGTCAGCACGGCTGCCAGTACTGCTGCTTCTTTTGACAGTGCAGCATAGAGAAAGTCGGCGACTCTGGTGCACCGAACAACAAAGCTGGATACAGGACTGGTACAATGTCGTCTTTTCAGACGAGTTCCGGTTCTGCATGCAATATTCTGATGACCGTATATGTGTCTGGAGGATCAGAGGAGAACTCCTGTGGCTTGCTTGCATTCGATATCGGTATAGGGGACCTGCAACTGGTGTGATGGTTTGGGAAGCCATTAGGTACACGACATACACATCTCTAGTTCGGATTGAGGGCAATTTGAATGCAGATCAGTACATTTTTAAAATCTTACGTTCAGTGGTTGTGCCCTGTCTTCGAGGCCTGCTAACCGCCATCTTCCAGCAAGATAACACAAAACCACATGTTGCATGTCATGTTCTGACCTTCTTCAATACACAGGGTATTCGATTGCTCTCCTGGCCTGCATGGCCTCCAGATGTCACCCATTGAAAACATCTAGCCATGAATTGCTTAGAGACTGGCCTGCCACCCTTCTCCAACTAATACGGTTGATGAAGTGTGGCATAGATTTGAAAAAGCATGGAATGAGTTGCCGGATTCTGTTCTCCAAGCCCAGCTCGACTCCATGCCTAAGCGGGTAAGGGCCATTTTAGCTGCCAGGGGGAGCAGCTGTTTCTACCAATTTCACACCCCTGTAAACACCCAAACTGTTTGCAAATTTGATCATTTTGTTTTCATACCATACTGTTTACATACAATAAATATGTCTTTTGTATTTTTAATCTTTCATGGTGTTGCAATTTTAATGGCCAGCAGTGTTTTGTTTAGAACTTGTGTGCATTTTCTGTTCAATGTTTATTCGATTGACTGTATACTTTAGAAGACTTATACGAAATAAGGTTCAAGAATAGATAAGACATGCGAAAATCCACCTGCTCACTTCAACCTTTTAATTAAAAAATGTTTGGCAAATCTTTTATATATAATGGGTAAACAAAGACTTTTTTTTTATATTACTGTTCAAATTATCATAGTATCAATCAAGTTAAAAACTGTTGTTCACCGGGCCTGTTATAAAAGCTAAACACTCGTGCATTTCCCGTTACAAAAACAAAGATACCATGCCAGTCCAATCTGTCTGCTTTTTTTCGTATTTTTGGCCCAGGGGGATTTTTTTTAAATTTCTACAGAAATTAACCAAATGTTTCACATTTTATTTTTAAAAATTACCTTTTATTTAAAAAACGCTAAAAAAGTAAGAAAAAAAACAAAGATATGCTGTTTCATCATTCATTTTTTCTACTAATAAAAGATGAAAGTTACCAGGACATTACTTGTGTGAAAAAAAATTCTCATTTTATACGGCCTTGAAAGAATAAAATACGGATCCGGTACGGCCCGAATCTACAGAAAAAAAAATGAAAGACCCAGACCTGTCCCTGGAAAAATGAAATTCTTACCTGGCCCAGCATTTCAAAAAAAAAAAAAATTTAGTCCCAGCCCGAACTGAGTCTTCAAATAAAAATTAAGCACTGATGACTGAGCTTAATGAATGAAAATTTCACCAAACTCTGACTTCAAGACGAGCCAGTGCTCATGGACACTTCTAATATATATTACGAATTCGGCCAAGAGAACTCCATCGAGTCTGGCTACACGCAGCCAACCCGGTGTGATATTTCTTCATTGCGGGTCGAGTTGACATTCATTTTTCCGGGTTAAAGTTGGTTTCAGGTTGGGTTTTGACTTTTGCGGGTCGGGTTGACTCTGATTTTTCAAAATTACCTAATATATTTTTTCAAGTTTAAAAAAAAAATTAAAATATATACAATAAGATTTCCACAAAGGACACTCCCGAAAAGCGGACACATATATTTAGTGAACACTTTTCAAATCCTAACACTTATATATTCGTACGCTCATATTTTTGAATAGTAGTCGCCTGCCTCCCAATCTACACACATGTAACGTGTATATGTGCATAAACTATCACAAATACGATACATGTATATTTCTGTGCATCAGAAAAGAAACATTTTTCAAATTCAGAGACATGAAAAAAAATGGTTCTCAAAGAAAGAATAATCTAATCACATTTCTTATATACATTTTATATCTCATGCAGTAAATTGAATTAATTTGTAAATGAATCATTGCAGTTCATTCATATTCAAATGCATATTTATTTTCATTTAAAACATCTTCAAGCTTTTTTTTTAAAATCCCAACAACCCGACTTGCAAAAAAATTAAATATGACCAGCAAGAAATATTCTATGGTGAACCCGACCAGCAGAAAGAAACTTAGTCATCCTGACTCAAAAAAAGAAAATTAAGGAATTTTCTCAAAAAAAGAAAATTAAGGAATGAATTTTTGACCCGATGCAGGACTCTATTAAACGAGGTGTCTGCTATTCAGAGGTTTTACTATATTCAAATGTTAAAGAATACACATTTGTCTGTTTTTCTATATAAAAAAATAAAATTGGTATTAGAAATATAATTGTAGATTACTTTTCATAATTGCATTAAAACCTTACTCACTTTCCTTTCATTTCGGGTTTGGATTGAAATATGTCGAGTTGCGAGTCGCCGGAAATTATTTGGGCAGGTTCGGTGAAAAGAAAATATTTTTTCCCCGGTTGTGTGTCAGTTTTGGTTGACTTTGTTGTTTAAACTAGCTTTAAACCCATTTCTTATCTCATTGCCTCATTAAAATCCCATAATATATCTTCTAATATCTTATTTTTACTTTTATTTAATCATTAAATCATACTTTATTCAAATATATCTTACAGTAAAGCTTACCTTTTTACTCAGGTTCCGTTTTTATTTAAACTTGGTTTCATCTGTTCTGTAATGTAAATATCGAATTGCCGTTTTAATAGTCTTCTAAAAACGATCCTACCTTTGTAAATTTTTCTTCTATTATGACGTAGTATGCAGATACGCTCATAGATGGCATCGCGATCGTGCCTTTTTTCGTTACGGATCACGTCATCCCCCCAGTGGCAGAAAAACCATGACACGGCAACATAGTCGCGGACAAAAAAAATCCTTTGCGGACAATTATTGTCTGCACTAATGAAATCAATTAAAAAAATTGTCCGCAGCTTTCGGACAATTTTTTTCCGTGGAAAAAAAAAAAAAAACCCGAATTTTAATTTCGGCAAAAGATCGCATAAAAATCGTAAATTTTGGCAAAAGATCACGTAAAAGTGCAACTCCGGCAAAAAATCTCGTAAAAAGCACGAATTTCAGCACAATCTCGCATAAAAAGTAGGGATTGACCGAATATTCGGCTTCGGCCGAATACTTAAAAGTATTTGGCCGAATAATTGCAGATAAGTACTTTCTTAGAAGTAGAAGAATTCTCTTTTACTTAGCAATAGAATAGGCTAAACAATGAGTTTCAATATTATGTGGATGAGTTCAGAGTTCAGCTGCACTACAAAAAACAAGTGTCAAAGGTCATTTTTTATTTAAAAAAAACATTTTCCTTCCTAAAATAGTCTACATAGGTGTGAAATCAAAAGAACTCTGTCTACAACAGAGAAAAAAAAAAGTAAGGAAGATGCGCATATTTCCCTTATTTAATTTTACTTACTTCTATTAGTTTTTTTTTTAGTTTAAATTTATTTAATGTGTATTTTCTTTAATATGCACATCAAATAAGTATATCAGAGTTCACAGCGGTATATCTAAGGCGTATATTAAAGAAAATACACACATCAAATAAGTATACCCCTATGCCTATCCGCTTTTATAACCATTATATCAAAATCGCTCAAATTTCTTATCTTCACCACCACAATGTTAAAATATTAATCAAAATATTCTATCAATAATTTGACAGAAAATAGTTAAATGTACAAATTTATATAATACTTTTTGTATTTTGAGAACATCCCTATTCAATATGTTTATAATTAGAGTTATCATTAATCTGATTTACTGATTGTCTAACATTGTTTTTAATTATTTGAATGAACTTTTGTTTTTCTGACAATCCTTATCCTTAATAATACCCTGTATAGTTTAATACTTTCATAGGTTATTTTTGGTTATTGACTAGTGATAAAATAATAAAAAATAAGCGATGGGTTAATGAATTTGTGAGTGGAAAGAACAAAGAAGTCATTAAATTTTTTTGTGTAATTGGATTTTAGAATAAAAATGTAACTGAATTAAATTATTGAGAATTTAATTTCAATTAAAGCTTATTAGAAAAGCTAATATATGCAAAAATGCGTATTAAAAAATTTCAAGTATTCAGTTGCCGAATACCGAAGCTTCGGTATACACTTCGACCGAAGCTTCGGTATACACTTCGACCGAAGCTTCGGTATTCGGTAAAATTGCTGATTCGGTCAATCCCTAATAAAAAGGGCGAATTTCGGCAAAAGATCCCCTAAAAAACATGAATTTCGGCAAAAGATCATGTTAATGGCATGGATTTCGGTAAAAGATCGCGTTAATGGCATGGATTTCGGTAAAAGATCGCGTTAAAAGCGTAAATTTCGGCAAAAGATCGCGTAAAAATCGTAAATTTTGGCAAAAGATCGCGTAAAAATCGTAAATTTTGGCAAAAGATCGCGTAAAAATCGTAAATTTTGGCAAAAGATCGCGTAAAAATCGTAAATTTTGGCAAAAGATCGCGTAAAAATCGTAAATTTTGGCAAAAGATCGCGTAAAAATCGTAAATTTTGGCAAAAGATCGCGTAAAAATCGTGAATTTTGGCAAAAGATCGCGTAAAAATCGTGAATTTTGACAAAAGATCGCGTAAAAATCGTGAATTTTGACAAAAGATCGCGTAAAAATCGTGAATTTTGGCAAAAGATCGCGTAAAAAACGTGAATTTTGGCAAAAGATCGCGTAAAAAACGTGAATTTTGGCAAAAGATCGCGTAAACGTGAATTTCGGCAAAAGATCGCGTAAAAAACGCTAACTTCGGCAAAAGAATCGCGAAAAAAGCACGAATTTCGGCAAAATCTCGCATAAAAAACGCGAATTTCGGCAAAAGATCTCGCAAAAAGCATGAATTTCGGCAAAAGATCGGGTAAAAGGCGTGAATTTCGGCAAAAGATAGGGTTAAAAAGTGAATTTTGGCAAAAGATCGCATAAAAAGCGCGAATTTCGGCAAAAGATCGCGTAAAAAGCGTGAATTTCGACAAAAGATCGCGTTAAAAGCCTTAATTTTGGCAAAAAAGAGAGTAAAAAACGTGAATTTTGGCAAAAGATCGCATAAAAAGCGCAAATTTCGGCAAAGGATCGTGAAACAAACGCAAATTTCGGCAAAGGATCGTGAAACAAACGCAAATTTCGGCAAAGGATCGTGAAACAAACGCAAATTTCGGCAAAGGATCGTGAAACAAACGCAAATTTCGGCAAAGGATCGTGAAACAAACGCAAATTTCGGCAAAGGATCGTGAAACAAACGCAAATTTCGGCAAAGGATCGTGAAACAAACGCAAATTTCGGCAAAGGATCGTGAAACAAACGCAAATTTCGGCAAAGGATCGTGAAACAAACGCAAATTTCGGCAAAGGATCGTGAAACAAACGCAAATTTCGGCAAAGGATCGTGAAACAAACGCAAATTTCGGCAAAGGATCGTGAAACAAACGCAAATTTCGGCAAAGGATCGTGAAACAAACGCAAATTTCGTCAAAGAATCGTGAAACAAACGCAAATTTCGTCAAGGAATCGTGAAAAAAAAGCAAATTTCGTCAAGGGATCGTGAAACAAACGCGAATTTTGTCAAAGGATCGCGACTAAAACACAAATTTCGTCAAAGGACAGGGATATGTTTAGGAAAATTTTAAATCCTTTAAAGGATTTTTCACAAAATAATTTATCTTAAAACAGGACCCTTCGAAAAATTTTTTATCCCCAGACAGGACCCTTCACAAAACATTTTATCCCAAAACAGGACCCTTCAAAAAATTATTTGTCACTTAAATAGATCTTTCATAGAATTTTTTCACCTTCAAATTGAACTTTTCACAAATTTGGTCATTTAAAAATAATATCTGGCCTGTAAGTAAGCAGTTGAACTCACAAAAGAGCATATTACTTAGCTTTTTATGTAGGAAGGATAGAACATGAAGACATCGATAATTTAAAATGCACAAAATTATGACTAGAATTTTCACAAAGATAAGAAAAACTTCACATTTTCACAAAAACAGAACCCTATGAGAAAAGTCTGGACAGATCCCCGAAGGATCACGGACACAACACAAATTTCGTCAAAGGATCACGGACACTCAAAAGATCGCGGAAAATGCACATTACGTCAGTCGATCATGAAAAATGCAAATTTCATCAAAGGACCGCAGAAAAGTGCGAATTTCGCCACAGGATCGTGGAACAAACGTGAATTTCGTCATAGGATTGTGGAAAAACGCGAATATTGTCAAAAGATCACAAAAAACCCCACAAATTTTGTACAAAAATTGTGGGAAAATTGCGAAATTTGTCAAAAATCCATGGAAAAAAAACGTGAATTTCACCGAAGAATTACAAAAAAAATAATTTCTTCAAAAGGATGCAGAAAAGAAAAAATTTGAATTTTGTCAAGGAATCACGAAAAAAAAAACCCGCAAATTTCGTCCAAAAATTGCAGCAAAAATGAGAAATTCGTTAAAAAAGCCATGGAAAAAATGTGAATATCACCAAAGAATTACAGAAAAATAATTTCCTCAAAAGGCCGCAGAAAAAAAAAAAAATGCGAATTTTGTCAAGGGATTGAGAAAAAAATACAAAATTTGTTAAAGGGTCGAGGAAAAACGCGAATTTCATCAGAAATGCACAAAAAACAAATTTTGTCAAAGGATTGGAGAAAAAAAAAAAAATCATTCAAGAGTTTTAGAAAAACTCTGTGCTTTTTGCACTCAAGGGCTCTGAAGTTTCCGAAGGTTTTTAAAAGCATCATTATTGCCTATGTTTGGTTCTGCTTATCCTTCACACTTTAGAAATTCTACAAGAAGTTAGATAATGAAAAGTTATAAGCAAAATTAATGAGAATGCATCATGCTTCCCATGTTTTAAATAGAATGATAAAAAATTCCCAGTTTAATTTATTATTTATTCATTAAAATGACATGCAAAGTTGCAGACAGATTATGAAATTTTAAAAGCTTGTCGCAGACAGCTACGAAACTTTCTGTCACCCCTCTTCTGCATTGGATTATTCCTGATTGTTCTAGAATGAGGGCGCTGTCGTAGCACATGTACGATCATTAATAGTATAAATAGCTAGGTATTTCATTCAGTCTTCGCTTGTTTTAAAGGGTTTAATCCCGAACCTCTCATGAAATGAAGAAAGTGTCCAATGCTTTTCCTCAAATGTTTTAATTAAAGCAGTAAGCTTTTTCATGAATATTTAATCTCATTATGGTAAATATATTTGTTTCAGTTTTAAAATTAATTAGTGATCTCTTTTAAAGTAACAGTTAAGATTTTCATCTTTGCCATAGTACCTGGACATTTAATGATGTTTAAAAGTGTTTCATCTATACATTATGTTATGATCATCTTTTATTTGAAGAACTTTGCTATTGATTTAATAAATGCTGGACTTTTATTTTTGTTGGTATCCTTTCAAGAAAATAGACATTTTATCTTTACTGAACTTTTCATTTACACTCAGCATATTAGTTATTAAGAGGCCAGCTTATATCGTCAAGTACTCTAATTCGACCCCTCCTGTCGGGGATCCAAACCGGTTTTGAAACTGAAAGTACCTTTTTAAAAAAAAAATCTGCAACCAAAATCTAAAAAATAAATAAGAGTCATATTAAAGATTGAGCTCAGCTATCCTATGCAAAAAAAAAAAAAAAAAAAAAAAAAAAAAAAAAAAAAAAAAGTGATTAAAAATATTCAAATTGAAACGAGAAATTCTAAAATAACCTGCCCATAGGATTAACATTACGGAGCGGGTGTTTTCACAAGTACGCAAAGAATCCCTTAACACAGGTTTTTTATTTGCTCTACTTGGTTCACCTTTCAAAATTATAAAGGAAAACATTCTTTACAACTTAAACTTTTGAGACAAATCACGAAGTTTTAATTTTATTTCAATAGTAATTGCATTTCTAGGTCCGATAAATTCAGACATTTTTTGAAACACTTACTGGATTAACAGCACCATTTTATCATGTCTAATTCCATTCTATAATGGCAACGTTAAAGAATGGTTGTATACCAAAATATTTAGAAAATCATAAAATTTAAGTCTCCCTCAATACAAACCGGTACTAATAAGTTTTACAATAATATCGTAAAAGTATTTATCTGAATAAAGTGGAACAATAGATGTTTACATTGTTGTTCTAAAGCTCTCTTGGGGATTTTGTCTCTTGGAAAAAGGTCTGGAATTCTTTTTTTCCCCACATGCAAGGGAAAATGCTAATCCTTTTCTATGTTATTTTTCTTCCATTCCTAAGACTGATGTCTTCTATGCTGACATTCAGACCCGTATCCAGGATTTTCCTTCGGGAGGGGCTGAATCGTGAAATTTTTTCTGATCTGACAGCAGTAATTTGCATAATTTAAAGCATAAGTAAAAAAATAAACATGGCTTAACCTAAAGTATGTTCCTGCATAGGATACTTGATGTCCATGTCAAAAATTGTTATTTCGTATTTTTTTAGATTTCTCTTACAATTTTTGGTTTTCAAAAGACAGTTTCCAAACCGATTCGGAAACCGGGAGTGTTACAACAAAAAAAACTGCAACGATAATAAAAAAGTACAAACTAACAATGTTTGAGATAAGCCTTATGTATCCTATTAAAAAAAAGTTAAAAAATATTGAAATGCGAACAAGTAATTTGAATAGATTTAAAATACAGAATATTATCATGCGAGTGTCTCATTTTGAGAGCGGGGTCTTAAAATTATTAATTCATAGAGGAAATTAATTACACAAATTTTTTTTTCAAAGGAAAAATTAATTGCTACAGATATGTAATCATAAAAATTATATTTAAATTTCACATTCTCCGATTACAATAATTATAAATGCAGTACTGTTGGTACAGTAAATTTACTAGTGTTACAGAAACAATCTTTGTGACTTCTTCTCAGCCATGAGGCAGATTACCTTATCAGGATCAACTGTAATGTCCTAAGGAATCGAAATCATTGCAAGGCTACTCAGTCTCTCATCGCCATAACTCTTTGAGGCAAAGATTTAATATATTCATTTTTGAAAAAAACTTTCAGAAGTGGCTGTTGTTACCGGGATTGTAGCCAAGACTGTCAGCAATTGTTTGATCGTATTGTAATACGTTGCATTACAGCACTCTAAAATTTTAGGACCTCTGTGTTTGTGTAAACATTAGCAATTCTCTCTCATCATAATTGAAGAGCTAAGTGGAAGAACATGTTAAGAAACAAAAATTACATTTGAAGAAATTTGATGTGAAAGTTTTTGTTCTCAATTTTAATGATTTATTTTCTGTTTGATACCATGCGTTTAAAATATTAACAGGTGTGGTACTAAACTATCAAAAAAACTTATTTATATTTCATTTTTAAATATTAAAAAATATTTGCATTATTAAATATTAATGAATAATGTCTTAAATCTTCAAGGCTAAATAGAACTTTGGTATTTTAGCTTTACCATGTGATAGAATACCTGATAACACCTTCGTCCAAAAGATAAAATATTTTTTAAGAAAATGTAGCATAATATGTTCTTCCACTCAGCTCTTCAATTCATAATTGCTTCTGCCGGAGAAGCAAATCCTAGAAGAAGTACTTGGAAATCTTTTCGAATGTCTTCATTTGAAATGAATCTGTCATTAAAATTTTGAATGACTTTCTACACAGGGAATAAAGACCGTGACGCTGTAATACTCTTCAGCGGAGTTAATTTGATGGTTTGCACGTGTTGTCTGTCGAAATATTAGTCTAAATGTAGATCTTTATTTCAGTTTGGAAGCTATCTTCCCCAAATTTTGATGCAGAATTAAATCTCACAAAATATTTCTATTGAATTTTCTCTATTTTTCTATAAAATAATTAGGACATCTTTAGCATGAGTTACAGCCAATATCATGTTACGAGATTTTTCTTGAAGAAAAATTGACAATGGGTTGTCAGACTGAAAAACTTGTGACAGATAAACAAGCGCATGAGAAAATCACTGTTCTCCATGACTGCCAAAGAACTGTAGCTGTTGAAGAAATCTTCCATGTGTTTTCTGAAATATTTTCTATGCTAATGCAATTAAACAGCTCAAAAATTAATATGCATTCATGCCTTTCGATAAATCTTGTGTTGCAAAGGCAGAGAGGTCTTTTTCTTCTGTTTTCTGGGAAATATCATGAAATTGCTTCTTGAATGGCTAAATTTGCTTTGATGTGATTTCTAAAAAAATTGTCACTTTATTAAAAGTTCATAGACAGTTTCGGATGTTATGAATAAGCATGCTGTTGGACAATACCAGGTTTAAGTGGTGACTTGCACAATGGACATACCTAATTTTAGGGTACTTCTGATGAATTCTAGATTGGACCCCACTAACATAAGCAGCCATATTGGCCACTCCATCATATGCATGACCGACGCATTTAGACATTTCAAGACATTGTTCATCACAACGTTGTAGTATTATTTTTTGTTTAATTTTTGGTGGTAGAATGAAACATAGAAAATCTTCCCGAATTATTGGTTTGTCAATTTTTTAAATAGTTTACATACCTAACATAAAGGACAAGCTATTCTATGCTTAAAATGTCCACAGTTTCATCCGCAATCAAGCTAAAACAGATCGCATTATTTAATTTGGCAATTTGTTCATCGGTAACTATAACCAAGCATATTTGAATAATTTCATTCTGAATGTCTGGTCTGAAGTAAGTAGTAGTTTTTCATCTGTTTATAATATGTTGTTTCAATTCATCATCTCCAGGCTTTGCTCTAAATCTCAAGAGTCTTAGCTCTTTTTTTTTTTTATCTGTTTTCCTAACGTCCTATCATTATCATTTCTAAGTGGCAGATTTTGCTGTGCACAAAATAAGAATGTTTCAATTATTGCTCTAAAAGCTACTCTGTTTTCTTCTTTTTCTGAAGCTTCTTTGAGAATCTAACACTAAGAGTGAGATACTTTTCTGTTTTCCCTGAAGAAATCTCAAGAAATTTGTTTGCTAACATAACATTCTTTTTGTGATAATCTAATTGCACATGTTTTAGGAAAACATATTTAGCCTTTTTCCAATTTCTGAAACACGTTAGAAACTAGTCTTCCTGATTTATCATGACTTCCTTTACCTGATACGGAATTACTTATTGAATTTTACTCTGCATAAAGATAGTTAAAATTGTATTTTAAGAACTTGCATTTTTAGTGATAGATACAAATAAAGAACAATACATCCAAAAAAGCAATAAAACAAGGGATTAATGGGGGTAATTGTAATTGAATTAACTTATATTTTTACAACTAAAAATATACATACTTTTAATGTAATCGAAGATAAAAACAAGGGAAACATTGTAAATTTTTATTCTCATTAGAGATAACTTTGCAACGTCTTCTTAAAATTTCGGAAGGGGTTTCAGCCCCCTTAGCCCCCTCCCTGGCTACGTGCCTGCTGACAATCCTAAGAAGGGGGGTATGAAATTTTTAAACTGGATTTTGGGCATTTTGGTTCTCTGAAGGACCTTTAAAATGTCCGCCTCGGTAACGAAAGAGTTAATTAACCATCTAAAAAGTATTGAATTTTTAATTTATACTTAATAATGCAATTCAATATGGTCTTATTGTATCTTTTATGTTAAAATATGATGAGTTTGTTATATTTTTTACTTAGCGTATAATTTTGTAAAGAAATGAGGCTATTGCTGTTCACCATATTATTTAACAAAAATTCAGTTATTTTTCCCCTCTTATTTGTTTAGTACAAATTGTATATTTTGCATTAATATGTCGGAATGATTATAGATTTCAAATTTATATTGCAATTTTTCTCTCAACTTTTTTCTTTTTTTTTTTTTAATACAGCTGACGATACTTCTACTAAATTTGTGAATGACCACTATTTCGCAGCAAAAAACATGCTCCAACTTTAAACAGCTATTATTTGGTCAGTTTTAGCCGTGGAATAATGGCTCTTTTTTTTTCTTTCTTTTTTTTTTTTTTTTGGTCTTACTTGTCAGTGTAATATAGGAAAAATTTACTAAATATTACTTATAGGACCCGGGGTGGCGGACCGCATAAAAAATAAATTTTCATATTAAAAAAAATCTTTTTATTGACCGAAATCGCTTTTAAAATACTTCTTTACTTCATTTAAAACATTTTTGTAATTGGTACTATATGTCTATGTATAACGGTTTAGGAATCAGCCATTGAACATAGTCGAGAGTGAACCCCCTGTATACGGTGCGTCACGCTATCACAGTCAACTTTTTCTTTTTTGTTTCCTTTTTGAGCATTTTAAACACACACATTTTTAAACATACACATTTTACAATCACATAATTAAAAAAAAATGAATATTAATTGAGAATTTAAATATGCAGCGCAAACATATTATGTTTCTTGTTTTCACTTTCAGTTAACATTGTTGTGGATATTTTTGGTGGAAGTAAGTCGAGGGATGGGTGGGAACTCAGCATGCACATTACAAATTTTCATTCAATGATTTTTTTTGTCTCACTTGTACAATGTATTAATATGCACTCTATACTCTGGCATTTTGTTTTTGTGAATCATATATATGTTGCTGCAGCTTTGTTGCATTTATATTGAATATTGTATCCTTTAATTGAATAGATGACAATGCCAGAATTAACTGAAAATTAATTATATGTATTGCGCTTAGAAATTTTGGATATTTGTTAATAATGTCAATTTTTTTGAAAAATGATCAGAAAAAGAAAAGAAAAGAATTTGTTAAAATGTTTGGAAAATAGCTGTGAACTTTCCTAATGTATGAGAAAACTACTATGGTATATTTTGGGTAATTAATGTTTTAAAAATAATTTTTAGTGTTAAGTTTTAATCTACATATAAATATATATATATATATATATCTGTGTGTGTGTGCTTTATTTAAATACTCTGTAAGAAAAAAGAAAGTTCGGGTAACTATATACATACAGAAATAATACAGAAATTATAGTACTTTCCTTGTTTAATATAACAAAATTCTTACAAACTCAAGGCAAGGTTAACAAAGCTTCGGGGGAAAATATAATAATAATAATTTTTTGAGGAAGCATTCCACATCTTTAATTAAAATTTACAATCACGTAATTAAAAAAAATTAATATTATTTGAAAATTTAAATATGCAGAGCAAACATATGTTTTTACTTTCCTTTAAGGTAATATTGTTATGGATATTTTTGGTGGGAGCAAGGTTGAGTAGGAGGGGTACTTAGCATGCGCAATACTAATATTCATTTAATGATTTTTTCCTCATTTCTATACATATTAATATTATACTTTGATATTTTGTCTTTGTGAATCGTATATACATTGCTGCATGTATGTTGTATCTATATTTAATATTGTATCCTTTGATTGAATAGAGAATTAATGAAGATATCGTTACATGTATTGGAATTCGTAATTTTCAATATTTCTTAATAATATTAATTTTATTAAAAGATGATCAAAATTAAATGAAATAACTTTCAAATTTTGAATTTATGACCGCTAATATGAGTTATTGGAAATCTTATATTATGCTTTTGTCAAATAAAGCTGTATTAAAAAACATTACTTGAAGTAGTTTTTGTATTATTTATGTTCATTTTGCACTGTAGTTTAATTTCATTATATAAATACTTAAATACGTGCCAATATATTGAATAACTACGATAATCGGAGATATTTTGATAAAATTCTCTTACAACCTTTTATTTATTTATTTTTTGGGCGCTTTTATGTGGAGAGGGGGGGGGGATACATTGAGAATTCAACAGATTTTCTTTGTCTTACCCAGTGAGAAATACCGATGGCTGTATCTATTATCGTTCATAAAAATAGGTCCAAAATCGCAACGAAATATCGAATTTTAAAGTGTTCAATAAATTTGTGGAATATTTTTAAATATATCATATAGAAAAAATGAATGTGTAACTCAGACTAAAATCTTCACTCTGTCCATATTTTCGTTACCTGATGATTTATAATAATATTTTTATCTATAAACAAACTTATAAAAAAAGAATACATATTGCAGTAATTAATTATAATCAATTGTGCTTTGATTTTTCAGTAGTAAAATTAATGTTGCTTTACATAAACAAAAGAAAAAAATCACAAACACTGAATATTACGTAATAAATTATGAAAACGAGTCATAGGCAAGTTGATTTAATAATTATTTGTTTAAAATTTAGGATGGTTAAATTTGAAGGTAAACATGAACATAATATAAAGTAAGGTGAAACATCAAAATCATTTTAGACAGCAAAATGACATTGGATCACTTTTTATTGCATATTTAAATTTTTATCAAACATTTTCTAAAATTTAGGCATTTATAAAAGTCGAAATTATTCAATTGAAACTTATTCCTTGATGGAATTCCTGGTTGCGTCACTGTAATAATAATAATAATAATAATAACAGTAAAATTGTTCAATGTGATCTCGTGTATTTTAAAAACTGCAAAAGAAATTGAAGTACTAATATTTCCCTACTAACAAAAATAGCTGCTATAGGAGAACTTTCCGTTCCTACTGGCTCATAAATTTTGTCAACAGACAACCAATAAGATCTCTTGGACTTCACGCCAATTAAAAGGTACACGCCTCTCTGACAGCTGGCAGGGGGGTAGGAACGGTCCAGCATATGAGCTGAACGCGATATTTTTCGCCAGTGACCAGCACCGTTAAGGAATATCAGGACAAGTACGACCCCTGAGTGGCACATAGTTTGTCTATAAAAGTAAACTGTGCTTAGAAAAGTAATGGAATTTATTTCATCACTCCATCTTATGGTATGTATAAAAATCTGTATGTATTTTACATAAGGTTGGAGAAAGAAGGTATGCAGGATATTGACATTGCCCCTCCTTGGATTTTGAACTTTAATTAAATTTCCTTCATATTTGATGATTTAAAAAGAAAAATGCAACTTATTTTTCATAAGTAATATAAAATAAAAACTAGAAGAAAATAACTGAGAATTTCTGGACATGTCCCAACAACCTGTGACAGACAAATTTTAATTATGTTTTTCTTTTTAGGTTGATGTGTTTCAAATTTATCATAAATTGGGGATTCTGTGGGGCAAAGCCCTTTGAAGAGCAAAGCCTCCTTAATTGATCTGTATAGATTTTTATGCCAATATGTATAAAAAAAAAGTTCTGACAAAAATACTTATTTTAGCTTTATGTTTATATTCTTTATTTTTTTTAAATAAAAGTATAGGGCAGGGACGGCGAACCTATGGCACGCGTGCCACTTTTGGCACGCGAAAGAATAATTTTGGCACGTTGTTACTTGTGACTCTAAATCAATATACAGTGATACTACAATTAGTACACAAACTCTAGATGATCTAATATCTTGACTAAATTTGATTTATTGGAAATTGAAGAATTTTAATTGTGACTTTATAAAATACCGTAAATTACCACATTAGTAAATGTACCAGTGATAAAATTATTTCAAATTAGAAAATAATTTCAGAGCTATTTAAAGAAACTGGTGTTTGATCTTTTAATATTTTTTCCATCTATCTTTGGCCGCAAGGTCATTAGTTTCTAAAATGTATAATGCAAAAAATCAAATAAAAAACAGTTGTCATATAAATCCAGTTTAGTTTGCATTCGATTGAAATTAACTGAATAGGAACCTAATATTAATTACTTTCCTTACAAGATACAACAACACAATTAATCACATATATTTTTAATAATTTCTAGAATTTCATTTTTTTATGATTATTATAGTGCAATACCTCACCTGAATGTTACCCATTTGTTTGTTTTTTTATCTTAATGTTATTTAAAGTTTTTCTTTTCAGGATTTTTTCAATCCACTAAATTTGTTGGCACGTCAAGGTCGTGTAAAATATTTCTGGAAACAAATTGGCACGCGGTTATAAAAAGGTTCGCCAATCCTGGTATAGGGCGATGTGTTAAATTTCATCATTTTATACTATATATATGCCAGTAAAAAAATTATATGAAATGCAATATTAGATGTATCTAAAACTCCATGCGCAGTTTTGTGTAATGCACATTTCAAAATCTTTATAAAAAAAAAAAAAAAAAAAAAAAAAAAAGGGGGGGGTGGGCAAAAGTATCAATATTCGAAAATGTAGTAAGAATTTTTTTTAAATTTAAATTTTTGTTAACTTTAAAAATTTTAATTAAATATGCAGTTTAATTTTTTTTTTTATGTGCATTTAGTTGAACATTGAAATGTAGTGAGTTCACCATTTGAAACATTTTTTTAAATAAATAAAATTGTTGAAAAGGTAAACTGTTCCCTTAATATAGTTAATCCATATTCCATGTCTTGGAGAATTAAAACTATAAAAAATGCTGAACAGTAAAATTTCCTAAGACAAAAACGCATAGGAGAGAAGAATATTCTGTTATACACAGGTTGTCTTTTTAGAATGTTCATTTGGTATATATGTATTGTAGTCCTTTCGCACGGATAAAAAGGTTTTTTCTTTTAAAACAGAATTCCACCACAGACTAGTTCTTTTTAACAAGTCTTACAGTACTTTTTTTTTTTTTGCCAAGAAATATATGTACTAATCATTAAAAATAACTAATTTTAGAATTCGATAAAAAAAAAAATAAGCATTTATTTATTTTTATTTTTTTCAAAAAAAATGTTGGGTCGTCATGCAACAGAAAATGCTGGAAATGGTTTGTCAGCGCGTTAAATGACTATTTGGGTCCTGTTCAACATTTGTGTGCATTTGTATAAGCATAGCACTCATATTCGTGAAGATGTTATTGTGTCTGTAAAAAATTCAAAAGTTTTTTGCTTACAGTGTACAGTTTTCAACCAAATTTAACACAACTTTCTGAAATCTTGGCAACCAGTATACTGCAATTAAAACATGAATATATTGAATATTTGATGAGGTATCAGGGTTGGCTTTTTCCCGTCCAAAACTTGTTTTTCCCATCCCACCGGGATAAAGTGGTAAATACTGGGAAAAAGTGGTAAATACTGGAAAAACTTCCAAATGACAATACGTAAGAAATATTCTGGTTTTCTGAATCTGATGTGTAAAATGAAAGTTGGAAATACATAATTATTACAAATTTCCTTTAGGTTTAAAATTATTCTGTAAGAAAGGTAGACAGAGGTAAAACAGTAGATCTGTATAACGAAAACCTAAAAATGCAAGGTTGTGCATTATATGGGTCACATTTCACACATCATTAAATTTACCTTATCCCTTTTAGACCGGGCAGCTTTTTGTGTTTTTTTTTTTTTAAACAATGATGTAACTGATAATTTACTATCTGTTGATAAAATTCATATAATATAATTTCTGTTAACCAGCACAATCACTCGATTCCGGCATTTATGAAATAGATAACCCAGGAAGATAGAATTTTAGTTATTGCCTAATCCGCACGATCGTGCAGGTCCGGTCTTAAAGGGTTAGAAATAAGGCGAAATATGTCTGAAACATATGAAAATATATTAGAGTATCTTTATACTGCATTGCTTGTCCACAGGAGTTTTCCAGATTATGAACTTTTTAATAACATTGATTATTCCACATATTGTTAAATATACTTTATAAACATGGTCAACTATACCTGGACCAAATCATTCATTAAACATTTTTGAAAATGAGTAATATATTGTAATAATACCATTTTTCTTTTCATTAAAGTTCTAAATTAAGGGGATAAAGTTGAACTAATGTAACAAATTCATAATAAGTAACAATAAAGATCTTTTACTGTATAAATAAATAAGAATTATTGCATAAAACATCTTCAGGGATGTCCTGCATCATCAGCATCTTTGGAGCATTTTTTTTCTAAATTTTCTTTCGTCCAAAACAAGATTAGAAATAGACTGGGTTTACAAAAAGTCTCTAAATTAGTATTTTGTTATATGATGCTAAAATCCAATGTGGAAGACAAAGAATATGAATAGGATTATGATTGATAAATGTTTGGGAATCTGTATACTAGTGTGTGAATATTTAAATAAATGCACTCCATTGTCTCTTTTTGTAGATCTTCCTTTTTTTTTTTTTTTTTTTTAACCTTTCAAGCTATTTTTTGGAACCCAATTTTGACATTTTTAAAGGTTGTTTTGAATTTATATTTATGTTTTTAATAATCAGTTTTTCCCAAGTGGGAAAAACATAGTATTTCCCAGGACGGTAAATACCGGTTTTTAGCGGGGGTGGGAAAAACCTTGCCAACCCTGTGAGGTATGGGTATTTTTATGACATAGTTTTTAACTGTGCATGCACGGAAGATTTCAAAATTTTTATTTCAAAATTTGGTAGTCTATTTTGGGGCAACTTATATAAAAAGTCCAGTCAAATGTTGTGAAAACTTCGAAAGATATAGTGAGCTGATTGAAAAGTTGTGGAAAATCCCTTAAAATAAAGCTATTTTTAGGAAGCAACCCAATATATCGACCCTATCTTAGTGAATTTTCACGATATTTGACTAGACTTTTTATACAAGTCACCCCAAAATACTGACTACCAAATAATAAAATAAAAATTTTGAAATCTTCTGCATATGCACAGTTAAAAATTATCTCAAAAATACCCATAGGGCCAGTGTATTTTTCAGTTGTTTTAATCTTTTAACTTGTTTTTGTTTAACTGCTAAATACTAGAATCTATAACATTTACATTTGATATACTCACCCATATGTAGATCGCGGGACGGAAGAAGCCATTAAGCTGTTAGACGACGTCGAAGTTTGCGTGGCAGCTGCTCTTGCTGTTAAAGGTATTTATTAGATGTCATTATTAGATTTTTTTTTTTTTTACTAAAATCAAATATTTAAACAGATAATAAAACAAATTCTTTCTATTCCTTCACAGATGAAGAACACCAATTTAAAGAAGATTTAGCGACAAAGGCAGTGCAAAAGATTCAGTCTTTAAAGTCAACAATTAAGAAGTCGACGGAAGAAAAGGAATTTCAAAAAGGTTCATATTTATTATTTACTTTGATAAGGATTTCATTTTAAATATGAAGTATTGTATTGAAAATATTTTTTAAAAATCTGCTTCATTTTTACTTACCGTATATACTCTCATATAAGTCGACCCCCTAACTTTCGGATGCAAATTTTAGAAAAAATCAAAAACTCGCGTATGAGAAAAATCCCCCTAACTTTTTACTTAAATTTTGCACAAATTCAAACCAAAGATTTCACTTTCTAATGCGAAAAGTTAGTAATTAAACAGAAACAAATCATTAATTTTTTTTAAAATGATGATTTATTATTACTTGTATATTTTCTATGTTATTTTTTTTATTCATACAGATAAAAAGCCATAATTTTTTAGTATTCGAAAATTTTATTTTGTTTTTTTTTAACTGACTCACGTATAAGTCGACCCCCCCCCCCCCCCCCCCAAATTTGCTTACCAAAAATTGTCAGAAATTCCTCGACTTATACGCGAGTATATACGGTAAGTTGTTTTCATTAATAGTGTACTGTTCACATATTTATTTTCTCAGAGTATATCAGGGGTGATTCACAGTTTTAAAAAATATATATAGGAAATTCATATCTCATTTTCGGAACTACAGCGGTGGTAGGGGGGGGGGGGGGATATCCACTCCCAGCAGTAGGTACATGTTTTTTTTTCGCGCCCCTTTGACAAAATTTGCCGCTTTCTCGCGATCTTCTGACGAAATTTGCCGTTTTTTCGCGATCTTTTGACGAAATTTCGGGATTTTTTGACGAAAATTGCCTTTTTTTTTTTGCTATCTTTTGACAAGAATTGCGGCTTTTTCATGATCCCTGGACGAAATTCGCGTTTTTCTCGCGATCCTTTGACGAAATTGGCGATTTTTCTTCGAACGATCGGCGAAATTTATCTTTTTCGGCGATCATTTGTCGAAATTCGCGATATATTTTACCAGGGTTGGTAAGTTTTTGCCGTAGGCGGAAAAAACAGTGGAAAAAACCTGGTTAAAACCGTCCCGGCAAAAATAGGTTTTTGCCAAAGTGGTGGCAAAAATAGGTTGCCCATTTAATTTTTTTCCCCGAAAAAGTGAAAAAAAATATTTCATGAAAGAAAAAAGAAACTTAATAGTTGAAAAATCAATATTCTAAATTTATTTTGAACTCTTAACTTTTGAACTTGATTAAGTTAAATAAGTATAATCATGTATTTTATGAAAGAATACTAACTTTTATAACAAAATCATAAATGAAAAAAAAATACTAATTTTATATAAATAAATAGAAAACTTTATTATTTATTCATGATTATACAATTATTAATGATTATTCACATAATAGAACTGTGTAGGCTCTAAATGAGTAAAGCATTTATGTTTATATGTGTTAGAAATTCAAATAAACAATTTATATTCTAAATTCCATTTTTCAATTCCTACTATTAGTTCACACTCTCCCTATATTTATTTATATATATATTTATTGATATATTTTGTTCAAATTTTCAATCGTTAATAAAATACTCATTATTCATCCTATCATTTTTTTTTTTTTTTTTTTTTTTTTTTTTTTTTAACTTGTACTGGATGACAATTGATGTTAATACAGTTTATAAAATATTAATTCATTAATTAAATTTTAATTTTAGTTTTGCATGGGAAACAAAATGACGGCCATTCGTTATTGAAGCATTTAATGCATCTTCATATCTATAAGCGGGGTTACCATAGGGGGGACCCTGTTCTGTCACCAAATACTACCAAGTTTGTCGCCAACTTGGCAATATATCGCCAAATTTGGCAGCAAAAATGAGTTGCCAAAAGTGACGCCAACTTGCCGATATCTCTAATATTTCGCCAAATTCCCATAGACTTCCATTGTAAACCTACTTGCTTATAGAAAATCAACAAATTGAGATATTTTAATGCAACAAAAACTAATATTAGCTTAAAGGATTATATTAAATTTTTCTTTGATGACCTAAGTAGGAATTGACTTTAAAAACAAAATTTTTTATATTACTTGTTTAATGTAAAATTATATTTAAAGCAGAACACTATTAAATTTCAAATAATTCGGTGATATCTCAATCACAATCTAATTTTTGCTGTTTTAGCATAGCATAACAATAAACTAGTTTAGAAAGATTATTTGTTGACAGTTTATTTCGAATTTTAGTTTGCACAAATGAAAAATTTGAAAAAACCTTTCGACAGCAGCAGTGCTCGCTGGACATTTTTGAAAGTGTGCAACTAATGAACACAAGTCTTTTGAAATCTCGCAAGCTTTTTTGATACTTCTCCACCAATTATAAGCACTTCTCTACTAATTACTTCTGCAAATTATGAATTAGGGAAGGGTTTTTCTTTTAGCTCGAAATTAATAACATAAGATATAACAGACTAGCTTCATCAGATATATAATTATAAATTAGTACCAAAGACTTAAATATTTACATATTTTTAAGACTCATTACATAAAACAAAATAAGAAAAGTTATATAAAACCGTTTGATAATTAAAAAATATATTAAATGCTGACAAAATACTTTCCTTAAGAAAAAAAAAATTAGATATATGATTTTAAATTTGGTTCTTAAATTCCTAGGTATCAGACTGAATCCCATCTATTTTATGAAGATTTAAAATATGTAAAAATATTTCATTATATTTATTAATTAGCAAATTAAATAAAAAAAATTAAAAGATAGGTTATTAAATTAAATTGTTTATACCATTATTATCGTTATTAGCTTATAGATTTTATTACACATTAAAGACAAATAAGAATTTGCCATTTCTGCCAGTTTTTTCCATTTTTGCCCTGGTTTTTTCCAGTTTTTGCCGGCAAAAATGCCAACCCTGTATTTTACGTCTGAATTTTCGAATTTATGACAGATTTTTTTTTTTTTTTTTTTTTTTTTTTTTTAATTTTCAGAAATGATTGCCTTAATTTTTTCGGAAAATTTGGAACAGAATCAACCCTGGCATTTATTTTATTACAATTCCTAGATAAGAATTCAAGATATTTTAAATGAAAAATTAAAAAATTTTGCAAACAAATTCCAAATATTAGAATGTAAAAGGAATGACCTATAATCTGCATAACCTTTGGTCCTGGCAAGTCAATAAAATTAAATATGTAGTTTATGTAATCAGTATTGCAGCTTTATAATGTAAACGTTTATTTCTTTTGATTGGCAGTTCAAATGATGAACCAGGAAGGAATGTTCTATTTTGGTATCAGGATGCATTAGAAGACATATCAGGTTGTAACGAAAGTTTCCCGCCACAGCTAATATCGTCTTTTCAAACAGTTCGCTTTGTCGTATTTGCTCAAATTTTGTCAAATGATTTTTGGCATTTCAAAGAAAGAGACTTTCTTTATAACACTGTGTTGTGAAATTTGTAAAAAAATATCGTTATCATTAAATACAGGGTGCCTGAAATGGAACTATCACGCTACCAGATTAGAACCAGCATTTACTTCCAGTTCTGTTACAGAAAGTCAGCTACAGAATGTCACCGAATCATGTGTACAGGTTTAGACATTACTGTTGAATCATATGACACTGTGAAGTTTTGGTACCGAAAGTTCAAAAACAAGGACTATGACATTCAAGAAGCAAAGCGCTCTGGCCAGCCTACTGATGTTGATGAGGCCCACCTGCGTGAACTTGTGGAAGAATATCAGTATTCAACCACTCAAGAGCTACCTAAGCAGTTAGACATTAGTGCCATGTCCATTAGCCGCGCTGTTAATTGCATAAACTTGACGTACAAGTTCAATCGCTGGGTGCCGCATGAGGTAACTCAAGCAGATAAGTGCAGACGTGTTCAGGCCTGCACTAATCTGCTCGAATATCACCGCAAGGACAAAATTCTGGACCGTTTCGTCACTTGTGGCGAAGAGTGGATTCACTTCAACAACACAAGCTGAAAAAGGGGTTGCTCTACGCCCGGTGAGCCCGTTAGCAGCGTCGCAAAGTGCAATTTGACTAACAAAAAGATAATGCTTTGTATCTGGTGGGATTGCCGTGGTGTTATCCACAAAGAGTATCTGGAAAACGGTAAAAGCATGGACAGTAAGGTATACAGCAAGATGCTAGTCTGTGTTGACGCTGCTATCAAGGTAAAAATGTCAAAATGAGTTCCAGCACAAGAAGATAATGTTTCATCAAGATAATACTAGATCACATATGTCTGCATTCATTGGCTGGACTCTGTATGGACTCAAATGGGATCTTTTGCCACACCCACCATATAGCCCCAACATCACTTCTTTGGACTACTACCTTTTTTCACACTTGCAGCTACATCTTGCTAGTGCTATCTTTAATTCTGCACAGGACGCCCGAAATGAGGTTGATCTGTTTTTGGAACCTCGGCACCCAAGTTTCTGGTCCGAAGGCTTTGAAAAACTACCAAAACCTTGGCAGAAAATCAAAGATTCGGGTGGTGATTACTACCCTCACTAAAGATATTGCTTTCATGGGTTTTTTTCTAACTTTATTAAGAACTTTTTTTGGCGGAAAACTTTCGTTACAACCTAATATTTCACATTGCATACATTAAGTGTTAGAGTACTATAATTTTAAATGAATTATCTGAATTTATCATCAAATATAGTATCCACACTGCAAATAAATAACACAGAAACCCAGTAGCAGAAACAATGCAGCACGGAAGCGGGCGCTGCAGATTATTTTAAACCTTGCAGATTAATCAACCAGCTTAAAAAGAAATGCTGGACTTATTTACTTAAGGACTTGCTAGATTTGTTATTTGTTGTATTCTTTTATTATAATTTTCTTCATAAATTGAAATTTTCCTTATTTTATGTGTGTCTTATTTCTTATGATAATAAGCTTAATCTAGCACTGTTAGGTCGCAGATAAATTTTAGTTTGCTGTAGATGGAGACAAAATTCTGCTTCTGGGCACAGAAATAAAAGAAAATGCTTTTTTGTAACCAAAAAAAAACAACTATCTTGAATATTAGAAATACATTAATAGAAATAATTTCTACTTATTTTTAAACAGGGTTGTTTGATTTAAATCAGCTTGATTTAACAAACATGTAAAGATTTTGAAAATGACCCACCTATTCCATTGATACCTGGAAAAATATGTATGCATTATAAAAATTAAAATTTACTAAAATTAAGCGAGAAATCTTTTTTAATTGAAACTATCATGTCAATAATTTACTATGGAATGAAAAATTCTTTCAAACAATGCTTTGAAGTTAACACTGTATACACTTAAAGTTGCTGTCTAAATATGAAAATTGTCTCATTCATCTACACTCTGCCCTACTTTTAAAATTATATAAATTTATTGCATATAAAATGTCTGTTGAGATAAAAATAAAGACGTTAGTGTGCAAATAGATCATTTACTGTTACCAATTTTTAGAAGTCGACATACACAATTAAATCTGCAGGGAACATTTGAATAATCGCGGCAAAACTACTTTTTTCATAGTTTAAGAAAATTGAAAAAACCATCCCATTTTTGAAATAGCGTACTGCGCTTGCTATTGAGTGTATAAAAAAGTTGTAAATATGAAAATTGTAGCGAATTTTATTCTCTTTAATACAGTATAGGATCCGTTATCCAGAATGCTTGGGACCCGAGATATTCCGGATAAGGGGTTTTTCCGTAATTCGGAACACTTTTCAATAAATGTTAAGAACAGTATAAAATAACGGTATGAAATGTATAAAATATGAGTAATATATGAAAATACATAATTATAAATTAGTTAATTCAATAACTTATTTACAGAAAATAAAAAACTTTCTAAATTACAATTCAAATAGAAAAGAAAATTACATTAGCTATTAAGAAAAGAGCAGAATCCTTCGATTTGGTTTTTTAGAACATTTTTATTAAGATTGGTTGTTTATAGTGTGTCTTTTGCACTAATTGCTTCTGTATACTGACACGATTTGCTGTTTGTGGGAGTAGCTTGTTTGTTGCATTCCACAAATCATCTGTTCAATTGAAAAATATTAATAGCTCATATGAAATCTTTTTACCACCTCATTCTGCTTGTCATCATCTTTACTTCCTTTAGACATATCCCTTGGCATTATGTCACAAATTTCATTGCCAGCCACTTACAAGAGTATCGTCATCAGCAATTAGACAATCTTCTACAGGTTCTTGATCCAACAATTGGGCTTCTGAACATGAAAGTTCTTTAGCTTAGTCCAGCAGATCTGTAATAATTTCTTTCTCTTTTTAAATTTTATAGTCTTCAACTTCATGCTCATTCACACCATTAAAAAATATTGCAAGATTTTACGTGTTTGAAATGAAAAATTACTTTTCAGTTATTCTGCATTCCGTATTTTGGAGCATTCTGGATACAGGGTTTCTGGATAACGGGTCCCATACTGTACTGTAACTGACAAATATGCTACGGCAACGAATCTAGAGATATTTTCAAAAAATCAAAAAATGTCCCAAAATTTTGTTTTTCGGCCACAGAAAATTTAGCCTTGAGAAATTTTGTTAGAAAACTTGGTTTTTTTTTTAATGTTGGCATCATTATAAACAATTTAGAAAAAAAAAATCTTTTACCTGAGCTTTTGCAAGGTAAAATGTACATTTCCCCTAGACTAGTAAGAGCTATTTTTTTTATTTATTTTTTTTTTTTTTTTTGATGAGTGGCAAGGAGGGTACTAGTAAATAAAGAGTGCAGGAAGGGCACAGCAACCCCCTGAAATAGTCTAGGAGAAACTCTGCATATACACAAGAGTCGCATCCGACCTAAACCTGAAAAGGTCCCTTACTAGCAAATAAATTATACTTAGCTTTAAAAATTTTCTTTGAACTACTTAAAAATTTCAAGTTTATCTTAAAGTATTTGTTTTAAAAATTTTATTACAAAAACTGTCCTCTTAAATAACAACTCAAAGCATAGATTTTTTTTTTTTATTGTATTGATTTTACTTGTAAAAAGATAGTGTTTATCAAAATGGAAGTGTCTGTTATATATTATGTAAAATCAGGGTTGGCAAGTTTTTGACGCATGACGGTTTTACCATCACGTCAAAAACCTCTGTCAAAAACCCATTTTTTAGTAGTAGTTTGTTTTTTCATTCTATCTTTAGTATTAAGTTGTTTCACATGAAATATTCAATATCGAAAACGCTCTAAGTATATTTATCCATCCGAGAAAAACAACAACAACAACAAAAAAAATGCATTAGAATAATATGTATACATCTCTGTTAGAAGATACTACAATATTAAGATTACTACAATAATCTTAAACTATTTGGCATATTCTTCAAAAATTATATTTTTTGAAGAAATCCTATAACCCATAAGTATAAGATTAAAAAATATGTAGAATTTTGGCAGAATGTAGTACACTGTTTAAAACTAAGTAGCTTTCTCAGAAATTTCCTCAGAAGTAAGTTTTCTTAAAGTGTTAAATCCAAATTATCATTGATTATTTTTATTTCTAAATAGCAATAAATGAAATAAAATATATTTTAATAGAAAATTATATACATCTTTTGGGAGAAAGGAATAAGACTTGTTCTTCAAAGTTAAATCTTGTAGAGATTAAAATTTGCAAATCAATATTAAACTTTAAACCATGTGAAAACTCAATTTTTAACTATATTTTTGTTAAGTAGTTTATTTTAGTCTAATTATTTCCTTAAACTAAATAAATATTATTTTTAAGCAGAAATGTAGATCCCTAAAGATCCATTAATTAAAAAGTTAACTGCATTAAAAAGTAAAAACATTTAAGAATCTTTCTAAATTTAATAATAATTTTAATGGTAAAAGATTTTTACTCCTACAGTCATATGCATGTAATAAAAATATGCAATGTGTTGTTTCTTTCAATTCCCTTTAAATAAGGCCTAAATAATTTTAAGTAAAATGTATACAGGACAAATAGTTTGTCTTTATGGTAGCTTTAATAAAATTTTAATTTAATCCCCTTCACGGCGAACATCTTTTACAGAATTTTTAATCTTTTATCACTGGTATTTTAAAACAAATTTTTGACTAGGTGAATCAAGAAAATGCTTTGATTAAATAAGGCAAAATTTCCAATAAAAAATAACTGGTAGAAATAATCACGAGCATATATGTGACACTCGTCCCCAAAGGGTTAAAAATATTTCATGAGTATTCAGGTATAAATTTATATCTAAAAATATATAAGCTGAAATGGTCTGTTTATAAGGTTCATATATATTTGCACTAAAGTTAACAAACAAACAAAAGAAACTATAGTGTATATATATATTCTATTTTGTTTTTTCTTTAATTATTGTTTTGTTGTGTTAAATTTTAAGTCAAAGCTTTCATCTGAAATCAGGTCCTACAGGTTTGTATAAAAATTATTAATTTAAAATTTTAAGATTCTGCTTATTGAAGTGAAAATGAAAATCACCATAATTGCATGTATGAAATACTACATAAGATATGCATTTTAAAATGCATTTATTCAATGACCACAGTCCATGCTTGACGTCTATTGTCACACCATATAACAGCATTTTTGCATATCTAAAATAATTTTAATGTATTTTATTTAAAATGTATATTGAATATTATTTAATAATTATAATAACCTTTTATTATCATTTAATATTAATGTTCATTGCTGTTAGTAGAATCTATATTAGTGGAGATTATGACAAATATTGTTCTTTCCTTTTACTCTTGTATTTTTAAATTTTTCCTATTTAGGAAATGCTCTTCTTTTAAATAAATTTAACAAAGTAATTGTGAATAATAATAACAAGAACAACAAGGAAAAATCAATCTCCAAATGTATTGTATGTTACACTTGCACTATAAATTGGGGGAAAATCGAAAATGATAGGTTTTTGACGGAATAAACTGATAAAAATATGGTTTTAACCACTGTCATGTCAAAAACCCAACCCTGTGTAAAATTGTTTTTAAATTTAGCATTTTAACACTAGAATGCTCGGAAGGAGTCTATTCGACTCAGACCATATGATTAAATGTCAATTGGAACCAGAAATTCTTTCATAAATTAAGTTAAATTTAAACCACTCAGATTTACGTTAAATAAATCAGTCAAATAATTTTAAATAAAAATTCTGGTATCAAATGTTTTTAATGAAACTTGTGTAAAATTTCCAGGTGTTCTAGTGTTAATACCTTTAAACATAAAAGTAATTTGGCATTTGGTTTATCTGTGTGCCAAATATTCGGTATAAATCATTCAGTGCATCCCTATTTAAAAAAAAAAAAAAAAAATTATTTTCATTAACATGTGGAAAACTATTTTTATGCAATGTAATACTATCTTTATTTAATGTAATGTTTTCAATTTTAGCGGTTGTTAATAAAAAAGACTCCGGAGTTTCTCAGATTTGCCGAAGATTGGCTGCTATGCGTATACATTTGATAGAGACTGTTGCTGAATCAAGTAGGTCATTTTTAAAAATTTGATAAAATTTATACATAAGCTCTAATCTGGCATGCTAGAAACCACAGTCATGGCAATTTAGTGCAGGTGAAAACTCAAAAACTGAGTTAGTAGCCAGTGGCAGGTAGCCTCACTAGGGAACATTCCCTGGTGCAAGTTGTGGATTTGGACGAGAGTGGTATCAAAAGAAAGGTCTCGTCATGTACATCAAAATGTCCAATGGAACTACCCGTCGGAATCCAACCGTTTGAGATATCCTCACTTGAAGTGTGAATAAGTAAATAAATAAATTGGCTGGCAGGCATATAAATTGTTTGAAAGTTAAAAGTTTCTTTGCATTGTTTTAATCCTCTACCAATACCTTTTCCCGAGCTACGAGCAAAATCCTTTACACGCACACATTGCTGGTTATTTCCCCTCTATTAGACAGGCACTTCGCATTCTACGAAGTTTTTGTGTAGGGCTGCGTTCGGAGAGTTTTTCCATCTGTTTCTGCTATTTCCAGCACCTTGTTTTATGCAAATATTTCAGCAAATGTGTGGGTGTAAAGGATTTTTCTCGTAGCTCGGGAAAAGGTATTGGTAGAGGATTAAAACAATGCAAAGAAACTTTTAACTTGCGAACAATTTATATGCCTGCCTGCCAATTCATTTATTTACTTATTCACACTTCAAGTGAGGATATCTCTAAAACTGTTGGATTCTGACGGGTAGTTCCATTGGACTTTTTGATGTACATGACAAGACCTTTCTTTTGATACCACTCTCGTCCAAATCCACAACTTGCACCTGGGAATGTTCCCTAGTCAGTTTCATTAATGGCCACTTTTTATAGTTAGTCAGGGTTCGTTGATTTAAATTGGGGTTAAAATATGATTTAAATCAATTTTTTTTTTTAAATCCATGATTTAAATTAGATTTTTAAAAATTATTTTTAAATAAATTCAAAATGTAAACATATTAATGAACTTTAATATAATTTAGTTTCATATAACACAGATAATCAAACAGTTTTTAGAAAGATAAAGCTTTGTCAAAAAATAAAGTTCAATGTAAAGGTTAGAAGAAATGGTTTCAAATTTCATTTAAATCAAATTGTAAAATAAACTTGCACCCGTAAGGAAATCTAAGAACAATGTATTAAACAGAATATTTACTTGCCTATTACTTATTTAGAAAAACTTCTGCACATTTAAGTAAAATAAAACTGTATGACTTCATTTGTTGCAAACAAGGATTGAGCCCAACACATTTATTATCCTATCTTTAGAATCTCCATAGTGCAGGAGAAAAATTAATAAGCTCTGAGAAAATATCAGCATTATTGTTTACAGAAGAGAAATTCTGCACATTGGTGATGCCTATTATATTAAGGTTTGAAGTAAAATCTGAACCATCCAATGAATTTTTGTCCCAACCCGATCTAATATAGTGAAACAACTCAATCCTTTAGAATGGTGGAAGACAGTTTTTGTGTTTGTCATAGTTACACATACATATAGAAAATTAAGTTACTATTATTTGTTTTAAAAATTGTCATTGGGAGAATGAACAC
>CAWVRF010000263.1:0-50000 GCA_963932465.1 Maratus speciosus | reverse complement strand
ACTCTTTCATATTATGATACTTTCTTCCTCCCCTCCCCAATTTGGCCCCCACTGCGAGGGTAGTTTTTTCCGCTTTTATCATTTTAGATCGGATTTTTTTATGGAGCCCTCCGCTAAATATTATTTATAATATATGAAATTTCAGGACACTTTTCCAAATTTAGCCAAGACCCCCCCTCCACTTTCCCCCCCGGAGGACACTTTTCCAAATTTAGTCAAGACCCCTCGTGTGAGATATCGTTGGAAAGGTCTGTGACTACTTATTGATGTTATGTACCTACGGTGTCCCCACCACCACTTTGCCCCCCCTCCCCCGGGGGCACTTTTCCAAATTTAGCCAACACCCCTCATGTGAGATATCGTTTGGAAAGGTCTCGGACTACTTATTGATGAAATGCACCTCCGGTGACCCCCCCCCCCCACTTTTCCCCCACGGGGTATTTTTTCTAAATTTAGCCGAGACACCTCATGTGACATATTGTTGGAAAGGCTTATGACCACTTACTCATGTTATCCACCTCCCGCACCCTCCCCACCTTTCCCCCCCACGGGGAGGGCATTTTTATAAATTCAGATCCAGACTTCTCATGTGACATATGTTTGGAAAGGCCTAAAGACCTGTGACGACTTAATCATATTATGCAGCTGCTGTGCCCCTCCGCTCGCTTTGACCCCTCCCCAAGAGATCTGGTCCGACGTTCATTCGTTTCGATATTATATTTTTTACAAGATTTTGTAGTGCGTGCACACCACACCCGCCTGCTATCATATATCAGTGCCGTATATAGCGGGTAACCTGTTCGTGATTTCATATTACAAGATCACGTATAAATTAGGGGCCCCGATTAAAGGAGGGGCCCGCTAGCGGTCGAAGTCACCTAGTCTTTATTAACATCGATTCATTCCAGTTCACCCGGAGACGATTCTTGATAAATGTATGACGTATATAATACATAATATATGGTTTATAAAAGAAATTTGCCCACTGTAGTCATCGAGAAAAAATTTATACAATCGAAAAATATCGAGATGTCCATACAATCGAGAAAAACATCTCGTTATCGCCCATCACTAGAACTGTTATTATAGCAGAAGGTTTTGTCAAGACATAAGAAAAATTACTTATGTCAACGTGAAAACATTAATTCTGGTTGTTTTGATTTTGCTGCATCCAATTCTCGTTCAAACCCAAGACAGTAATATAAATTATTAAACTAAAGGGGTAAAAAAAAGCGAAAAAGGAAATACAGAAATTTGAAAACAAGTCAAAAAACTGGAGGGGCAAAATACATGTTTTGCCCCTGCTCTTAAAAAACTGGGGGAGGGCATATGCCCCCCCTTGCCCCCGCCAGATTACGCCCATGGTTCTTTATTTCTGATTAGCCAAATTGCTAACGCTGGTGAATAATCAGCGAGAACGCTGGGCATAATACACCAATGGTCGCTCAGTTGTAGAGCATTGCCATGTAATGACAAGGACTTTGGTTGGAGTCGAAGCTAGGATACTTTTTTTTTTTTTTGCTTTTATACCTTCAAGTCAAGGTCAATAAAAATTCACCCATTAAAATTCCAAATTAAGGAACACTTCAGCAGAAGGACTTAAAGAATTATTATTATTAAATGCTTGCTTTGAATTTCAGCACGCACCTCTTGAATTTCATCATTCATTTCAAAAGGTTATTTTTCACAAAAATAACGTTTACTTTTTACAAAAAGAGGCACTAAGAATCCACCCTTCATTAACCCCAGCATTAAATTATAAGAAAAGGGGGGTTGCATAAAAAGTTGATACATATTATGCCCATCACGAAATTTGAACCCTTTCTGGCGCGGAGTAATTCTGTTTATAAACTAATGAAATAATGGACTGACAACGGAATTTATAAACGAATTTATAAGAAAATAAAAACTTGCCGATTTTCACGTACAATATAAAAGGAAAATTTTAATTAAATATTCTTGGTGCCATTTGTCAGTTTCAGAATTGAAATTAGGTGTCCTATTTTAAGGACACCGCCCTCGAAAGGGTTAAATAGCGCTTGGATACAAGTTTCAAGAGAAATTATTTATCAAAATTCTTTGTCCGATGATTATAGTAATTGTGAGTAGTTAACTCGACAAAAAGAAAACGGGTATTATATGGAAGGAAAATATCTTGCTTTCTCTATATATTATAGCAAATTGAATATTTCACTTAATATACAGGACGTTCTAGAAGTCGATGTATGAATTTTAAGGTGGAGTAGATTACGCAACCAACCACATGAAGCAATTTTTGTATAGGAAATTATAGTTGCAATTTACTTACTGAATGAAAAATATATGCTTCATCTACATATATTTTCATAACTCTAACAATAATGCCCATCTTTGGACAAAACTTTCATTAAACTTTGCTTTGTTTGAAAAACAGCAACATAATGAAAATTGCAGGAACAACTAGTAATTTATAATAAAAGACACATACTGCAATATATATTAAAACAACACATACACACATGAACAACGCCTGCATTCAACAGTTAAAGGTATCTATTTATATCAAATCCAAGTCTCTGTGTGTCCCTCACGATTCCGGTAGAACCGCCTCATTGTAATGACGTAATGAGTAATTGTTGAAAAATACTAATGCGGGGTTACCACAGTAGCGCCAAAGGTTGACGAACTTGGCGAAATATCGCCAAATTTGAAAAAAATGTCGCCAAATTTGGCGACAGAAATAAGTTGTCATATATGAAGCCAACTTGGCGATAGCTGGCTTTTTTGGCGAAATTCCCATTTAAAACCATTAATCTTTCATAATCGAGGTCACCGCAATATAATTTTAACTCCGTACTTTTACGGGTTTTTTTTTTCAGAATCGATGAATGAGAATTTAAAAGTGTAATATACGAAAATGTACGTCTTTGCATCTTCATCCCGATGCTACTAATAACATAACCGCCAGTAGACGGCGCTGTACTGTCCGAGCTTCTAACTTCCCGATTTTAATGTGCTTTAGGTACTTTTCCAGTATAGGACCTTGGCGAGATAGAGAAAATGAGTACTCTTCCTTTATACGGACACCATGCCAAAATGTATGCAAATGCGCCAATTATTTCAACCCTGATCGTGAAAAGGATTTTTATTGTAAACCATGCGGAACATTGTAATATGCTATTTATGAAACATGAATCGCGTGAATGTTATTATTTAACCTTAAAAGCAATTTAATTTACTATTCGAATTGAAAATATTTTTTTTATGAAGTTATAATTTACTTTTACTGCTGGCGCTGAGATGGATTTTACCATTTGGCAATTACCAGATGAGAAAATTGCGAGAAAACTGTTTCAGGAATTTGGAATTCTGCATAATAAAATGCCGTGTTCAAAAAACCATGAAATGGAATTATGGATGAGTTCTGGAAATCCGAAATATAGATGTAGCTTACTATCATGCCGAGAAAGCATAAAAATACGACAGAAAACATGGTTTGAAAATCCGAAATAGAGATGTAGCTTAGAAAACGATCATGCCGAGAAAGCGTAGGAATACGACAGAAAACAAGGTTTGAAGGATCGCGGTTGTCTTTTCTTAAAGCTTTAAGGTTTATGTATTTATGGTGCCAAGAGTTGACATCGATTGAGTTTTGTGGGCTGCAACTTGATATGAAACACAACACAACAGCTGGCTGGAATAGTTATTTGAGATAAGTTTGTGCAAATGCTTTGTGTTCAAGACCAAACAGAAAAATCGGTGGACCTAATAAAATTATAGAAGTAGATGAAATGATGATTTTTACCAGAAAAAAAAGCAACGTAGGACGTTTTCTTCCTCCTCAGTGGGTGTTAGGTGGTTTATGTCGTGAAACACGGGGATGTTTTCTTACTCCTATTCCCGATCGTACAGCTGAAACTTTAATGGCGGCAATGGAAAACAAGGCTTAGATGCTGGGCACAGATGTCATATACGCCCCTTATTTGCGCGACTTTTTACCGACGCCATTTTGGCCAAAACCTCTTTTCCATATCATCTATATCCGGGTTACCATATCAAGCGAAATAACGACACTTTGGCGCAAGTTAAGTACCCGGTGCGTATATGACATTGGCGTCAGAAAAAAATCGCGCCAATATGATATGACATCTGTGCCAGATGCTGTATATTCCTGCGGCCGCCATCTTCGATATTTTGAGATTTCTTGGCGATGTTTTACATTTTATTTTCGTTAATCCTAACAAACGCATAAATCGCTGCGTGACTATTTATACTTGGCGGAAAAGCGGTTTTCACGTCAAGAAAAAATCCAAGATGGCGGCCGCGGGAATATATGACATCTGTTCCGTTTAGTATGAGTTTTAATTTATTACTCTATTGTATAACAGTTATTTGTTCACTTATTTTAAGTATATATTTGTGATTTAATAAAATAGTTCGTAAAAGTCTGTAATTTTCAAATGTTATACTTTTTGGTACTTCTTAGTTATCCCGTCGATCAATTTCGCCACATTATATAAATCGCCAAATTATACACATTGACATAATTTTTTTTATTTTAAATAACGAAAGAACAAATAAATTAGTAAAACATTAATAAAAATACAAATAAAACGTCGAATTAATGGTTTTACTGGCCATTATTGGCATTTAATCTTACAATTAATTAATGGCAACCATTATTGGCAATTAATCTTACAATTTGGCGACAGTAATTTGGTCGACGGGATAACTAAGAAGTACCTATTTTTTAAATGCTCACTTTATCTTCATGTTTTTTCTTTTATCTTTCAAATGTTTCAATTCACATGATTTTCATTTTGCGCCAACTATTACGCTTGGCGACAATGGTGTTCGTATAACGGAAAAGTACCAGAAAATGAAATTTGGCAACATATTTTCTAGCAACTTATTCACTGTTTCATATACTACACAAGTAATTTTTCAATATTTACACAATTTATTTAATACACAGAAACTATATTAACTACTTTTGTATACAAACAGAAGTAAATTGTATATAAAAAAACAACAATAATATAGATATAAGTAAAATATTTATAGATTATATAAATAAACTTAAGTTTGTTTATTTGATTTTCATAGCAGTTTATATGATTTGATCACAAATCTCACTTTCTGATGCCTGAATTAATACAAGCTTTACAATCCAAGCTACTATTTTTAAAAAATCGCCAGGACCCCTATAGTGGAAAAGTACCAAAATGTCTATTATTTTGCACTATCTGCGCTATACTTTGTACAAAAAAATTAAGAATAAAATAAGGCACAGATGTTATATACGCCCCATATTGGCGCGATTTTTTTCTGGTTCCAATATCATATACGCATCGGGTACTTAACTGGCGCCAAAGTGTCGTTATTTTGCTTGATATGGTTACCCGGATATAGATGATATGGTAACGAGGTTTTCGCCAAACTGCCGTCGGAAAAAATTGCGCCAATGTGGGGCGTATATGACATCTGTGCCAATATATATATATATATATATATTTTAAATACACTAAAAAGTAGCAAATAATATTTGGGCTTGAAAATAAATTGTTTTATTTTCCCATGATCAAGGTGAAAAAAATGAAAGCGCGTCCGCCAACTTTATATACATATATATACATAGGTAATGTACATAATATAATATTATAAAAAAAACTTAAACAAAAGTTAAATTGAATTGGCGCCCAAGCTTTCATTTTTTTTTCTTGGACAAGAGAAAATAAAACAATTTCATTTCAATCCGAAAAATTTCCCACTTTTTAGAGCAATAAATTTCAATTTTTTTTTTTTTTTACATGTATTTCTTCTATCTTGAATCACGTCTGTTCAGCACATTTTTCTATAAAAACAGCATATGTTCAGTATATTTTTCTATTAGATAAGTTTAATGTGTTGCGCTATCGTTAAATCATTTGAGAAACCGTGTTTAATTTTCCTAATGTAAACAAGCACAGAGCTGTTATGGTGAGTCATTGACATTTTAGAATCGTTCACATAAAAAATTTCGCTCATTGAGTTACTATTTTGCCTCTCTTTTAATATAATGTTAATGACGTCACGCCGGTCGTAGCACCATGAAAAAGCCTACATGAGAAAAGGGAGCCGATGTTGGCATTCACCCAACACTGAATTACCTCTATGGTTTTTATAGTGTTTATTTTTTTTTCCTCATGCAGACGATAATGGCAACTCAAAGCGGCAACGTTTTTTTTTTTTTTTTTTTTTTTTTTTGTTAGGTTTGTTCTGTTCTTTGATTGGAAAATTAATAATGAAGTAGAGATGTAATATAGAATATGTTTTTTAACAAAAAAATACCTTTTTTCAATAATTTATAGTATTTTTCATTTGAAATGAATGAGTAATGAATGAAATGAATTGATATGAATAAAATTTTTATTTATACTGACATTTACAAATATGATAAGTTAGAAGGATAAACATTTTCTACAGTCGGACTGTATTTAAAAGAACTGGTTTTTTTCTCATGGACAACTATATGTAATTATTTCAAGATGCAAAGAGGAAGGACATTTAAAAATATATGTCGAAGATACTGAAAAGCAAGGTCAGCTTTTAAATAACAAAAAAGTTTTTACAAAAAACGTCGTATATCCTGAAGTTTTCCGACCAAATGTTAATTTACACTTAAATTGCATTTTTTATGTATTCATTATACATATAGTTTTTCATAAAAGTGTTTCTTTTTAAAAAATGTGTTATTTTCATCTATCACTACGGAACAAGCGAGAAAAACATATTCTTGCAGATGTGTTGTATGTAACAGATCTATATATTACATTTTCCGTCATTTTTGACGGGCTATCTTTCTAGTATATAAATATTATACAGACATTACATACAATAAACACTATCAGGAATCGAACCCGGGACCACAGTATACAAGACTGCTGCTCTAACCACTGAGCTACTCCGGCCGATGCCTGAGTCTGCAATTTCTCACTAATAAACCATGTTGGGGAAGTCACCAGCCATCTATACGACAGCCTTGGATGACCGGATAACGATGAATAAATTTTACTATTACATCGATCTACGATAATTATAATAAAACACTCATACTACAATATATATTAAAACACACATAAATAATGCCTGCATTCAACAGTTAAAGGTGGGATAACCGGTCTTTAAGCTAATAATGAGCTAGAAGCACCTAGGAGTCGTTCGGTAGCTTCATCGCCCCGACCCCTTCCTTCCCCGTTTTCGGTGTCTTTAATTTGTGTAATTTCCCTTTTAAAATTGTCCGGTTTCAATTTTTTATTTTTTTTTATTTATTCAACCTGGCTTTCGCTAGAGATTCTGTTACTCGGAGCTTGGCCGGGGACCTAAGATTCTAGCTTCCGCAAAAGAGTTGGTATAAGTGGAAGAATAAAGGGTTGCGGTCGAATAGGGGCCGCTCGCCGCGGCGGTTTTTCAGTTGGGTTTATTGTATGTATGTCTGTATAATATTTATATATACCTTTAACTGTTGAATGCAGGCGTTATTTATGTGTGTATGTGCGTTTTAATATATATTGTAGTATGTGTTATTAGTAGTATGTATTATATTTATCGTAGATCGATGTAATATTAAAATCTATTCATCGTTATCCGGTCATCCAAGGCTGTCGTTTAGATGGCTGGTGACTTCCCCAACATGGTTTATTAGTGAGAAATTGCAGACTCAGGCATCGGCCGGAGTAGCTCAGTGGTTAGAACAGCAGTCTTGTATACTGTAGTCCCGGGTTCGATTCCTGGCTCTGGCTAATTTTTCACTCCAGTTGGGTTTATTGTATGTATGTCTGTATAATATTTATATATACCTTTAACTAGTAATTTGCTCGGTGACATCTTATGTAATATGAACTACATTCTGAAACATAGCGCATACCTGCCAACATGTCAATTTTGTAAACCCTACATTTTTTATGATGGATTTTTACGTGCTTAAAAATGCCTGACATATGCACATGCAACGAAAAAGGTAATATTTCATAACCCAGGTAGCACTTGACGTTGTTATAGCATTGAAAATAATTCGGAACTGTTGAAAATTGGTTACGTTGCTTTATGTCCGTTGAAAAATGCACTTTATTTCGCAATATTTTAGACTAAAGAATTTGGAAATTTATTCCGTGACAGAAAACACTTTTAAAAGACGTTGTTTTATAGTTACGATATTTTGGCTATACCTTTGTCGTTTTAAAATAGGTTTTTTAATCGTTTTCTATTTTCCTTTAGTTCAGTGAAAAATTTAAGTTTTCCAACGTTTAATAGGTATTTTTCCAAACTGAAAAATCCGTTGAAACAACGTCGGATCTCCTCAACTCATTTCAGAATACGCCGTGCGACCTGAATTTCTTTCGACCAGTTAACCGCCCAACCATATTCCACTTTTTCAGAAGCAAAACAAGACGAAGTTTATCCGCCATTTGCTAAACAGAACACGCGCACGTTGTTTTTGATGAGTGTGGATAAGTTGATCGTAAATCACCTTTACCTCTAGAAAAAGTAAGTTAAGACAGATCTTTTTTTAACATTTGTAATGTATTATATTTTTTAAATATTTCTATCATTAAGTTATTTTTGTCTCATTTTATTTAGCATGTATTATGTTATCATTTACGGAAGGTAGGTAAAATGATTTTGGGTTATTAATAAGTAAGATACATCGTTTTAATGATGCGTTCTATACAATTCAGAACTTTGAATGTTTAAAAAAGCAGCATTATTTTAAAAGTTCTGAAGATATACATAAAAAGTAAACTAATTAAAAATAATTATAACCGTTTCTTCTACCCCATTATCACTGCTTGTGATATCAAATCTGTTTATATTTAAAATGATTTTTGCTTTCTATAATAATTTTTACATTAACAGTATAAAGTTGTTGAATATGAATTAAATCATATTTTGTAATTTTATTGCTAAATAGCGTGAGTGCACTAGTAATGCTGGGACCTATTTGATCCACATAATATTTGGGACCTATTGAAGGTCCTTTCACAAAAATCCATTTAAAACAGGCTCCTTCACCAAATTCTTGTTAATAAAACAAGCCCTTTCACAAAACTCCATTTCATAGAAACATACTTTTCATTGATTATTTTTATTAAAATGTTTAATATTTAAGCAAAATAAGCTCACCAGAAACCAGCTTTAGCAGAAAGATTTACAAAAGTTATTATAAATAAACATTCACAAATTGAAAAAAAGAACGAAGGGATAAAAAAGCAGGATGCCTTTAGCCAGTATAAAACATAATAAAACTATCTGCCCTCGCTTTCTGTTTCAAGTCTTTTTCCAGAATTATTAGAAAACAGAATTCATATCTTTTTCCCATAGGTGTACAATGCAGTTTTTTTATTATTATAAACTTTTAAAAAAAGGACTTTAGTTACTTGATTTTATATTAAATTTAAAAATTTGCCAGTGGCTTTTGTTGGCCCACCCTGTATTAGCATACAAACCCTTCCAACATTATAGTTCGACAAACGAACTGAATGTGCTGCTTAAATCTTGGGTGAATTTAAATGCTTTACAATTTAGATTTTTTATTTTACTGATTGTCTGTCATAAAAGATTTTGACAATCCAAAAATCGTTTTGTGGTTTTCCCTACAACAATCCTAGAAACAAAACCGTATAAAGAGGGAGGAAGATTGCCAGGTAGCGACTTTCTTGCCAAACAGATAGCACTACATCACTCAATGAAAATCGTTGAAAGTGAAATATTTTAGAGACGTTTGTTTATTTTTCTTTTTAGTTTTTGTTGAATTTCTGAAAAAGTACTGTACAGTCGTGGAAAGAAAAAGTAAACACCCCCTACTAACTCTTCAACAAATTATCGTAGATGGAAGTTACTGGTACCGAACGATTGGAAATAAAGTCTACTTTTAAATGATGCATATAAAATTTTCTTAGGGGTCATCTACATATTAAAACGAATCCAAACTTCATTTTTTTCAATGGCAATACCCAATTTTAACGAGATATTTCAAATCTTCGGTCCAAACTATGCCTAGACACCAAATTTCAAATCATTTGAATCATAAGTTTTTGAATTTTAAACATTCAAAATTTAGTGCTTCTAATGTTAAATTAAATTTTCATATTTTTATTTATATCTCCTGAAATTATGCTCCTAATGTGCTAATTTTTTGTGTAGCAATAATACTAATGTGTCCAAACATAAATATGCTGAATTTGCAATTTTTAAAATTTTATGACATGAATTATGAGTTATGAAATTAATATTCGAAAAAAAATATGAATTGCAACCTACAATTTTTTTGATGGATTTAGATTTATTAAGTCTTGCTTTATGAAAATCCAAAATTTCACATTTTTCTTCCAAATAGTTTTCAAATTGTGCTTAAAAAACGGCAAAATGATGGTTTAAGGGGCCGTCTATGATAGAAGTGAGTAGATATTTTGAAATTCTTCTGCTGTTCTGTTATCAACAGGCTTCATTGACTGCTTGAGTGGTGCCTTGATCAAGAAGGCGGCTCTCTCGGTCAACAATCGAGTACCGAACTTCAATTTGGATACAGCCCTTAAAATACGCTCATTTTAAAATAATTAATTTCTCGAAAACTTATGGTACGAATTGCATAAAAAATATTTTTTAGGCTAATTGAAGGGTGTAGAGTTCATTTATGCTATCAGAATTGTGTATTGCTATTGAAAAAAACAAAGTTATGGTTCGTTTTAATATTTAGATGGCCCCCTAAGCAAATTTTATATACATCATTTAAAAGTAGACTTTATTTCAATTCGTTCGGTATCAGTAGCTTTCTTCTACGATAATTTGTTGAGGAGTTAGTAGGGGGTGTTTACTTTTATTTTCCACGACTGTACCATTTTTGATTAAGTTTAAATGGGACTCATTTGAGAGTATCTTCTTTCATTTACAAGAAAATAACAAGAATTGGTCTTGTAATTTCCAAATAATCGGTGAACGTACATAAAAAAATAAGCAAAACGAGTTTTTGTAAATTCTGTTGTACCTTGGCTGCTTGCATCTTGTATCGCTCATATAACACAGCGATTCGCAAGCAGTTAATGCAGGAAAATATTGATTTTATTAGTTTTTGTTGAATTTTTCAAAAAGTACTGAACCAATTTTGAGGAAATTGAAATGGGATCCATTTGAGTGTGGGAAATGTTTTAATTTAAAAAAATTGCATGCATTGGTCTTGTAGTTTCCCAGTAATTAGATAAAATTTGCGCAACCCTAAATCTTTTTTTTTTTTTCAAATCTAATTTTATAGTAAAAAAGAAATCTTTTAGAACTAATTTTACATATTTTAACTCTAAAATAAATGTAGATTTGAAATATATAATAAAGTAAATGTGCAACTTTGAACCTATTTTGATTTTTAAAAGAATATGCAGCGAAAGCAAGGGTGCCGCTCACTGTTAAAAAAATTTTTAGTAATTATTATTTGTATCTTACACCAGTGCTTATAATTTTTTTTATATGGAAATTTATATTTTTTACTATCATTTATTTATTTTGCAGTAAAATTTCATGTTATATGTTAAATAATATATTTAATTTAAAAGAGTAATTTGCATTTTGTATTTACTATTTTAAATGTATACTGTAGTTTTTTTTTCTTTCTTACAAATTTGTTACCACTGGTAACCACTGGCTCCCAGGGGTGCAGAAAATGTTTCTACTCCCAACATTTCCCCCAATCCACAAGAAAATTTCCCCAAAATTTTACTATATGTTATAGGAAAATGCTGCATTATCGTAGGTATAAAAAATTTATCTTTCCAATATTTCTCAACTTATACGCGAGTGTATATAGCAGGGATAATACTGAGTGAAAAAAAAAAATTCTGAAATTCACAGCAAATTTTCTGAAAGGTTACAGCACAGTGGGAGAATTCTACTCCCATTACTAACTTTCGCGGCCCTTTGATGAAATTCGCGTTTTTTGCGATCTTTTGACGAAATTTGCGTTTTGTAGCTATCTTTTGATGAGTTTTGCGGTTAGTTCGCCTTCCTTTTGACGAAATGCGCGCTTATTTCGCCGTCTTTTGACGAAATTCGCTGTTTTGCCGTATTTTGATGAAATTCGCGGTTGTTTTGCGATCGTTTGACGAAATGTGCGGTTCTTTAATGATCTTTTGACGAAATTTGCTGTTCTTTCGGGATCTTTTGATGAAATTTGCGGCGGGTTTTTGCGATCTTTAAACGAAATTTGAGTTATTCCGCCCTTTTTGACGAAATACGCGGCTGATCTGTTAACTTTTGACAAAATTTGCGGTTGTTGCGCGATCTTTTGACGAAATTTGCAAGTTTTTTCGCGTTACTTTGACGAAATTCGCGGTTATTTCGCCCGTTTTGACAAAATTTGCGGTTGTTTCCGATCTTTTGACGAAATTCACGGTAGGTTTGCGATCGTTTAATGAAATTTGCGATTGTTTTGCGATCGTTTGACAAAATTTGAGGTTGTTTTGCGATCGTTTGGCGAAATTTGCAATTGTTTCGTGATCTTCTGACGAAATTGCGGTAGTTTAGCTATCTTTTGCCAAAATTTGCGTTTTTTCGCGATCTTTTGACATAATGTGCGTTTAATTCGCTTTCCTTTTGACGAGTTTTGCGGTTATTTTGCCTTCCTTTTGACGAAATTCGCAGTTATTTTGCCCTCTTTTCACGAAATCGGCAGTTATTTCGCCACTTTTGACGAAATACGCTGTTGTTTCGCGATATTTTGACAAAATTTGAGATTGTTTCGCGATCTTTTGAAGAAATTTGCGTTCATTTCCCGATCATTTGACGAAATTTGCTAATTTTTTCGCGTTCTCTTGACGAAATTCGCTGTTATTTCGCCATGTTTTGACAAAAATTGTGCTTATTTCGCCCCTTTACATGAAATTCGCGGTTGTTTTGCGATCGTATGACGAAATTTGCGGGCAAAATTTCCCCCGATCCTAGATCGCCGGATCGGACATATTCTGCATTCCCGCTGCCTCTAGATTTTTAAGCAGGCTCCTGTATTTCCAAAAAATGTCTTACACGTCTGTACTTAAGATTAACTCTGATTAGATTTTTAAATGAGAAAATGAAATTAATTTAAAAATACTATTAACAAATTTCAATGTACACTTTCTATGTTGAACTCTGATTAAAATCCCCCCCTCCCCTTCCAAAAGCAAAAATGCCTTGAACTCATCTACTCTGCATTTAAAAGTATTTATATATTGTAAACACAACCCAGATGCTTTAGTACAAATAGCTTTTTACTATTTTTAAGATACAGAAATCAGCAAATTCTTTTTAGTTTATAATTTAAAATATTATGTATATTAAAAATTTGACATAAGTATGAATTAAAAAATATGCAACTGATTAAATACACATGACATATATTCCACAAAATGCTTGTAATGCTTCCACAAAATGCCGGTTACTGGTCCACTGCATTTTGAAAACATTTAAAAATTGTTATACGTAGACTCACTCAAATCCACACAGCTTGGGACCAGAGGTTGTGCAAATTTTAGAATAATGCAGATTTCTGGTCGCTGCTTTGTTTACATTTTTTAAACAGTAATTTAATAATGCAATCAAAATTATAATGAACGCTTGCAAATGTTGGTGTTTATAGACTGTTGACTTTAAAACAAAAACATCACCTCGGGGGAATTAAATTAAAAAAGGAACTCTTGCATCATGTTAAAAAAATATATTTTAAACTGGTTTGTTTACTGTCCCGTTTTATAATAGTACTCATAGTTTGATATTAGTTAATTTTTGTACACAATGCCAGGTGATATTTATCCTTTAGTCTTGCTTCGTCTTATGGAATAATTTCACATTTTCCCACCTTGATCGGCTGATGAATTGCAATATTTTCTTGTTACTGATTGACAAATTCTGCATTTTTTCTTGCGATTGGCAAAACTTTTTTTCTGCTTGATCGATAAAAGAATTTTGCAATACTTTCCCCGTGATCTATTGGTGAATTTTGAGAGTTTTCGTTGCCACTGATTGATGATTTTCTGGATTTTTACCACAACTCACTGGCAAATTTTTTTTCTTTTCATGCGACCAATGGACTAATCACCTTTTTTTTCCATCCGGTTGATTGGCAAAATTAGTAATTTTTTTTGTTGTTTTGATTGATTTTTTTTGCTTAACTGATCGACCAACTTCACAATTTTTCCCCCTTATTGAAAAAAATCTGATTTTTTTCTCAACTGATCAACAAATAGCACATTTTTTCCCCCTCTATTCATTGATACAGTTTAAGACTTATTATTCTTTTTTACTATCACTGATCGACATATTTTGAGATTTTTTTTTCACAGCCAGTAGATGTATTTCATGCTTTTTTTTTGCGCATGAATGAAAATGCAAAAGAGTGTCAATAAAGGCTGCCAAGCACATAAAATAGTCAAATAGGGTAACCAGGATCTGCACCCTGCTAAATTAACCTAGAGTTAACACTTGTTTATTATTTTAACAAACTTTTTCAAAAACTTTTTTGCTATTATTGTCTTTTACATGCTGAAACATTTAAATACTGAACTTTTTAAGTTATAGCTGTTGTATTTTAACTATTATTAGATTGAATAATTAATAAACATAACATAATGTCAGTATTGGAATAGCACATATACAAAGAGATTTGCAGTCCATATTAAAAAAAAAATCAGTAAATTAAAAAAAGACAATGGTTTCTTTATTTGGTTTAAACTAATTTTTTAAATTTTTTTTTCATGTTAGTGGCTTTAAATTCAATGTTTTATTTTAAACACTGTAACACTAGCTACTGATATGTAACAAATAGTTAGATACTATAATCTGATCATATCTTCTAGATGAGCTTATGTACCATTGTCAGTATTTCACAACTATGGTCCACCTACAACTAATTGAAGTTATAAGTCTAATCCATCAAGTTTTCAAGATGTAGAACTCATCAGTGACAGATGATTCGGCAACTACAAACCTCATTGGGTATGTAACCGAAAAAGCAGCAGTTTAATGCTGTTGACATCAATAAGTCATGTTGCTCGTAAGTATCTAAGAAATTTTAACTTCTGCTGACTTAATTTAAATTTTCATTTCGCTCTCAAAAAAATATTTTTCATTGTAAAACTTTCTTTTACATGTTGACTCACTTTTAGGGTTCTGTACTTTAAAAGTAAAAATGAAACCATTATAAGATCACTCTTGTGTTTGTCTGTTAGTCATTTTCTCGTAAAGGGGCTGTACATATATAACGTTATCAACTTTTTGGTAATTTTGGACCCTTCCCCCTCTCCTCTAATATCATATGTTATCATTCCTCGAACTCCCCCCCCCCTCCCATTAGTGATGACTCTAGAAAAAAAGGGCCGCTGGGCGAGAATTTTTCATAAAGGGCACACTTGAACCTTGTTCACAAAAAATATTTTGAACTGGTTTGTTTAGAGTCCCCTAATAGAATTTGTGATAATATTTTCCCATGATCAATTGAATTTTGTGATTCTCCCCCTACGCCCACCCTCCATCAACTGACGAATTCCATGATTTTTTTTTCGGCAACTTATTGACGAATTTCACAATTATTTTTTTTCAACCGACTGAAGAATTTTGTTAATTTTTCTCATCATTGAATGTTGAATTTAACATTTTCCCCCTCTACCAATAGACAGTTTCACAATACAGCTGAATACGAAATGTTTTTTGTATTAATATGAAATTGCAATCCTGCAAATACAAAATCCCCCTATGTCTTTTTCTAAATTCCTGCAGAACATTTTTGATCAGCTGAAGGTTCGTTGCACAACATTGCAAAACATTCTGCTTTGGGCTGCTGCACCCATGGGGGGGGGGGGGGAGGGTCAAATGATGCTAAACACAACAAAATATTTACGGGACTAAAGTTCTTTTTTTGTGTGTGTGTTTATTTGTGGTCAGGTTCAGCCTATCTCTAAATCTTATTGCCCCGGTGGTACCTGCTCACTATACCCTGACTCTTTAAGACAAGTCGTATACTGAGACGACAGGGGAAATACGAAGTGCGACATAGGAGAAAAAACCGGTTGAAACAAAGAAGAAAGCTGTTTCAAACTGGTCCTTCCTTCCCCCCCCCCCCACCCCGGAAATCAAGTGACATGTTGCTCCTTTTTGTTTATACTCTTTCTGGATGCCAGTGAGTGAACTTCTCGTGTGAGGAACCAATCACTAAAGAGCTCTTATCAGTGCTAGACGCACTGAAATGTTTCCGCTGCTTGCGGATATCATACCGCTGGCATGGTCCGCTGGCAAGGAAAGAGCAGCTGACGTCACTGTGGGTAAAATTACTGTGGATCCACAGTAATTTCCTATTTGCCTTTATAACTCCTACTGTATATAGAAATTCAGGTGATTTAATTGGTCTATGATTAACAGATCTGCAATACAATTGGCAAATGTTGCAATGATGATTCCTGCAATGATTGCAAAAGAAAAACTGTAGTATGCAGATTGGTTGGCAGACGTTTTTGTTTGTAAACATGCCTTTTCCTTATTCTAATCCCAGTTCAGTTAGTTAATTTTTTAAAGATTACTCTTTTTTTAATTTACTTTAGCTCCATTTTAGATCCTGGTAAAAGCCAAAATACTTTTTTATCAGCTGTTTCGATCCAGTTATGTTATAGTGTAAGAAAATGCCTTTTTCAAGGCTAAACGAACCTAGCACACCCTGGAAACCTCGGCTGGTGATAGGCACTAGGTGTAACTGCCATTCAAAATTACAGAGATGTTTGATATGTTTTCATCAATTATGTGAATTTTATGCACATGATTTGCTTTCTACAAATTCAGAGATCATGAACACTAAATTCAAGTTTTGGTAAGAAAATTTTAAAAATCGCTTTCAATAACTCGATGCAAGAATGACATTGAAGCAGTTTCGAAATGTGACAAATTGCTGTACCCCAACATCTACAAATTACTAAAAATATTTGTAACACTTTCCATTACAACTTGTATCAGTGAAAGGTCCTTCTTGATCTTACACATTTTAAAAACTTATTTTAAGGTCCACCATGATAGAATCAAGGTTAAATGGACTGACTTTGTTATAATTAGAGGTCGACCGAAAATTCTTTTTCGTTTTCAGTCCAAAATCTGAGTTTCGCCAAAAATCAGCCAGATTGAAACTATCCATATTCCAAAAGTTTCATTTCTTCCGTCAGAAATTTTCAACATGACTCATTCATTTAAGTGTATCGACTCATATGAAACACTCTTTATAGATTGCTATGAATTTCAATGTTTATAATAATCAGTCATGACTTACTCAAAACGTGAGTGCAAATTATAAAGCAAGAGATGCATACAGAACTAAACTTTGAAAACGCTTTTGACGTGCTCATTAAAAGCTGCAGACTTAACAGCAATAGAAAATTTTTAATTTGAAATTGCAGAAATGTTTCTAATATTTTTTGAGAAAATTCTAGTATAATAGAGGATCATTTACAAAAGCAATTATAAAAGGTAATTGAAGTATGTGTACCTAAAACATTTTAAAATTAGATTCTTAGAATTAGAAAATCATTCTGTGTCGTTGGTGAATTAATTGCATTTTATTTTATATGAAAATAAAAAGTTTTGGTCATAGGCACAGAGAGTCAACATGGGCCACACGTATAATTAATTAATAATTATGCATATTTATGTATATATTAATTACTACCATTAGGATGTTTTCTGCCGAAATTCGGTTTCAGTTTTGGTCAATCCTTAGTTATGTTATATAGAGAGATTAATGTAACTGCAACTGAAATAATTCAAGAACTTTGTAAAAAAAAAAAAAAAAGATTTTATAGTAAAGGCAGGGGCCCTTTCCAAGACTAGAGGTAATGCCTTTACAAGAATTAACTGTGATGCCAGAAAGAGATTAATTTATCTTTTAGTTTATGAATTCACATAAAATTCTGACTGATGAGTAAAATTTAAATGAACTAGCCCAAAAATTTGTATAAAATTAATTATTGAATCGGTTATTTCAAAAAACACATAAGTCAAGTTTTTTTCTGAACATGAACCAGGAACAATTTTTATGTTATCTTCTTTTTATTATTCATAAATTATATTCAATATCTACAAAGTCCAAATGCTATAATCAGCCCAAAAAAATCCATAAAAAATTTAATTTGTCTACTTGTGAATAATACAGGTTTTTCTTTTCCTCTGAAAAGTTCTGATTCAGTGACTCGTGTGGTTTTTGAAATGACTGATTCAATTTATCTCGTCTAGGCTATTTTGGATATTTTCCTTTAAACTACAATATTTCTGACAGTCAGATAGATATAAATAGGAAATTCTGTAAATGTTTTTAGGATCTCTTTAAGTATTTAATTTATGTATATTCAAAATTATTAATTTTTTAAATTATTAATTTAATTAAATTTTAAATATAATAATTTTTATTAAAATAAATAACTAATTATTAAACACTGAATTAATTACAGTAATTTGATCATTACTTAGGGTGTCCTTGTAATTTCATACTGTAATCATAATTAGAGAAATTTTGCCCCTATTAATTTTATTTTATTTCACCGCCAATGCTCCCCCCCTCCCCCGCCCCAAGATAAAATCCTGGGTTTGCCACTGTTTGAGGCTTAGCAGCACATACAGACAAATAATGCAATTATGTTTGCATTATGCAAACATAATTGCATTATTTGTTTATTTTCTTTATACTGGCTTTTTTTTAGTAGATAAAAAACAAATGCTGAATATAATCCTTTCTGAATTCAAATTTGATAAAAATTGAATATACAGAAACATTACATTTTGATTTTTGTTCTTGGTTATTTAATGTGTGAAAGAGGCCGATTTGAATTTGATCCACACATGCTGTAATAACTGTTTAATTAAATGTTTTGCATGTTTCAATGTTGTTTGTGGATTTTGATACACACATTTAAAAATAAGGTTCACCATCCGTGATCTAAAACTCACTCATCTGTTCAAAAAATGCACTTGCTGCTGTCAAGTAATTTTATGCAGTTCCCAATTCTTACCTATGTTCTGTGTTCATAATGTTATAATTCATCACAATCACTTTTGGGTCATTCCACGTAAAATGAGCAAAAATTTAAAAAAAGTCGTGGCCACATACTAACCAATTTTAATAAAATTCGATGCAGAGGTTCAATTCATATTCAAGTAATGCTCTGCAAAATATCTTGACAAAAAAATAATTTTTTCAGCAGTTTTGGACATTTAAAAAACTTGTGATCTAGAATGGCATGTGCGCAATCGGCCAAAGTTGCAAGTTTGAAGTTCTGTATCTTGAAAACTATTTAACAGAAAGGATTTTTTTTTATAATTTTGTAAACTCAGAAAAATTATCTTCCTATTTACTGAGTAATAATAATCTAGTAACACCATCATTAATTATATATTGCTTGTAAAAATTGAAAATTTGTGAATTTTGAGAAAATTAGAAACGTTATAAAAATCCAAGGAATTAAAAAACATCTGTGAAAATAATGCCTGATGTAGTATGACATATGGAGATCGAATTCCCCAAGTTTGAAAGTCACCATCTATTTTCTTCATCTTAAAAAAAAAAAAAAAAAAAAAAATAGAAATTTAAAAAAAAAATTACAAAATCGTGATTTTTCCTCTTCTGTATGAACCAAAGTAAAAAAAGGATAGATCCGACATTAACAATATTGCTTAGACATAAAGATTAATAAGTCAATAATATGTTAAAAAAAATTCAAGATTGCCTTTTGATTCCTATCATAACAAAAATGAGTTCGAAGTAGTAATGTTAGCTACATTCCATTCGCTATTCCTCTTTTGAATTCTCGCGCTTTTCTTAAAATATTGCACGATTTCATGGGAAAACAAATTTAGTGCTGCCATCTAGTTTTTTTATTTGGATTTAGAATTAAGATATAGTTTTTTTTTTCTACTCAGTAATTTCTTTCTACTTTAATTTAAAATACTCTTGAGGCAAAAATAAACTAAAAGCAAAAATAAAAGTGTCTATATTTAAAATATACACCTTTATCTACAATATCAAAGAATTTGAAAGTTTAATAAAGCTTTCCTTCACTTTAAAAAAAAGTGATAGAATATTGCATTTTACACTCAACATTTTTTACTATTTATTTTTTCTCATTATGGAATAAAAAAGGCATGAAAGAAACTTTCGATATTCAAAATATACACTTTTAGCTATAACGTAAAAAAAAAATTAACCTTGTAAGAGCTGTCCTTCATGCTTAATCGAGTAATAGAAATGTCGCATTTTTCCCTCAAAATTTTTGAAAAATAATTTTTTTCTCATTACGGAATAAAGATACAATTACTAACTTACGCCAATCTGTTAATTATTATTCATTCCTAATTATAAATAATTTTTAATATTGTCTTTCCATTCCTAAGGCTAATAATCGAAATTGAATATTTAAGCATGTAGACAGAACTTCGATTTTGCATTGTTTTAATGTAAATTTTAATACTTAAATAAACAATCCTGAAATCTATTATTTTACATTTACTCAAAAATAGATATAACCTACTTATAGACTGATTTTCATTCAAATCTGTGACATGTCTGCCACAGCTGATTTGCTCATTTTGCATGGAATGACCATTTTCTTTTCAGATGCTGTTTGGGGCTAAATTAGAAGAATCCTTTGATGAAAACATAGTAGAAGACCGCATTAATTATTCTTAAAATATGATCTATTAAAAATATATATATTCTGAAACTGAAATCTATTTTCTTGTAACTTTTTTCTTTATTTTTTAAATAAATGTTGATAGAAACGAATAAAATTCTTTATTTTCTTGAGTGTAAAATGTTTAATATCATTGAAATATGTAAGTATATTTTCAAATTTCATTTAATTAGTTTTAAAAATATTCATTAGTGCTTTCATTAACACATTGTACTGTAGTATTTTTTAAATTAATATTGAACAAACAACATTGCAATGCAGAAATAATATCCTAAAAAATAAAATTTAATAAGTTTGTTGTTTTTTAAGAATTTTTTTTATTACCTTATAATCATAAAGCTCTTTATATTAATCCTTCCTTGTTAGCTTGAATCTTGAGAGTAATTAATTCATATTAAAAAAAAAAAAAAAAAAAAAAAAAGCTATAAAATTTTGGTTTCAGAATTAAAATTACATATTTCAATGATTGAGATAATTCAAAGATCTTTAGTTGTAACATTTCATTTGTTTACTTGTGCACATACTAAAATTATGTAAATGTACATAATTATAGTTAAGTACACAGAGGTTTTAGAAGAGAAAATACATGTTTATGTTTTACTTTTATTCTTTGTAGCTGTAAAATAAACCTAAAGTGGAGAGTTTTTGAAAAACATTTTTTTACATTAATAATCAGAAAAGAAAAAAAATTAATTTAACAAATATTCAGGTCTTTTCAACGATTTCTACAAAACAATATTTCGTATTATTGAATAATTTCCAAGTTTCGAGTTTATTGCACAGAATAAAGACAAAACAGTATTGTTTTCGGAGAAAAATTAAATATTTTTATAAGAATTACTGAAGCAAATTGGAAAACAAACTTGCAAGGGGAAAAAAATGCTAATGTTTAAAATTGAAGATTGTGCTTGGATCCAAAATGAGTGGAATATTTTAAAAAAGAGTGTATGTTTATATTTTAAGTATTGTGAGTGACCTCAATACATGAGTTTTCTAAAGTTAAAGTTTTAAAACTTCTTTTTTTTTAGATAATAATTCTGGTTTGCAATAGCCTTACTCTAAGTAAATTTAAATGCATGTCTATAAAAATTTTATTTTTCTTTTTAACTCTGCAATAAAACCAAAAAAAGGGCAGGTGTTATTCTTTTAATAGAATATGATTAATGTGTTAATAATGTAAATAGGAAAATTTATGTTATTTATTTTTTTTAAAGTTGCTAATTTCGCCAAATTTTAGTAAATTATCAATGAATTTTTTATTTTATTTGTTTAATTGCATATTACATTTTAAAATAATCAGATTTTTCTTCTAGAAACCTGCAATTAAAAGATATGTTTTAAAATTTATTTACTATTTTATTGAAAATTCATTTTTTTAAAATTATGTAAGTGGAATACTACAGTTTTATTTCTTGAAAATTATTTATAAGATAAAACAGTTATCAATTAAATGCTGACATTTAAAACAATGGAGCCACAGAGCTCAACATTGGAAGTGTTAAGAAATGTAATTAAGCTTTAATTAAACAACATAACATTTTAGTTTTTTTCCTGGTCCGAAGATGTGTCGTCAGAAAGTGGTCAGTGTTGTAAAGAGAGCAGGCTTTTTTGTTGTTGTTGTTGTTGTTAACTAAAATTGTGCACACATGCTTATTTTAGAAGCCTTTTTTTCTCTCTTCTCTTATTTTAAGATATTTTTTATTTGAATAGAGATAGAAAAGCAGTAATTTCTAAAATAATAAGTTTTTGCTAACAACTTACCTAAAATTTGAAACTCTGATTGTAATTTTTATCATTGCTTTTTTGTCCCTCTTTTCGTGAAAGAGACATGAGAACATAAAGATGGCTGATAAACTTGTATGTCACTTATTTGGCCAACACTCTTTCCAAATAATAATCTTTTACAACAATTAATTTTACAATGACGATTGTTTTTTGGAAATATTGGTTGCTTAAATGGGAATAATCTGATCTCTAAGATTGATTTCAGGTATTTCAAGTACAAATGTACCTGGAATAATTCTGAATGTATGTGAAGAAAAAAGAAAAGAAAATTCATTTTATATAATATCAAAATATTGATACCCATCAACATTTTTAACCTTTCTTAAAATCTGCTATTTTCAAGTTTAAAGGGAAGAATATGAGATTTTATTAATTATTGATTGTTTAAAATGACACATGTGGAAGGAAAAATATCATTAACTAATTAGCATGGTTTATAACAAATTTGTGTGGTTTGGAAAAATATAACTGGTAATAAGTTCTTTATATTAGTTTTGACACAGGATATTTTGTTAATGCAGGTCTGCTTACTGCAGAAGCCATTTTCACAGATTTAATGCTAAATTTATTTTGTTTCGAATATTAATTAATCATTCATATTTTTTTGTTCAAACTGCAATAAAGGCTAATAATAAATACAATTAGCAATTAATAAAAACATGGAAGAAAAATTAGAAAAAAAAACTATTACTTATGCTACTGAGACTATTACTTATACAGTACTATAATTTGTTTTAGAAAGTACAATATTGCATCTATAATTAAATGTTATGTCTAGAGAAAAGAAGAGTGAAACACATATTTAAAAGATGTTTTAAAATCTAGAACTCTACTGAAAAAATGGATATAAAAAAAGTTAGCTTTGACAGCTTTTCCTTTTATACTTAATAATTCAAAAGTTAAAAAAAAACAGTTGATTTTTTCATATTTATTTACTAAAAAGAAAAATAGTATGGGAAAAACACAGATTAATAAAAATTAATTAATCTGTTTTTCTATGGAACAGAAAATTATTAAAAACTTTTTACAACAGGTTAGAAAAAAATAAAAATTTTGCTATTTATAATTATATATATAAGAAAGTTTACCGAAAAAGGTAATTTTATATTAAGGCTGTTTGTCAATTTCCGAATTCCCTTCGCTAACGTTAAGTCTGGGCGTGTGATACATTTTATATTTAAAATATCTCCTCGGGAAATTAATATTTTTAACCTCTTTTCTGTGTACTCTTCTTAAATGATGTCTCCCTTTTCCTTAGTAGTCAAAGTATATAAAAAAAATATATACTTAATTTTATGTGAAGTGTTAAAACTTTACTCGTAATTCATCGTCTTTTAACACATAAAATATTAAATTAAGCATAGATTTTAGAAAAATTTTAAGAACTGAGGAAAAAAAAAAAACATCTTTTGAGAAGAGTACAAAAAAGAAATAGAAATATTAATTTCTTGAGGAGATATTTTAATATACGAGTGCGTTACATGCCCATAGACTTAACATTAGCCAGGGGAATTTGGAAATTGACCAATAGGCTTAATGTTTCTGATTTTCCCTTATTTTAAAACATTTTTTCTGGCATTAAAATGCCATTGTAAAAAGTGCTATTAACAATACAATATTGCGGACTTATTCCTATTTTTAAATGTCTTCTGTGGCGTTAAAATGCCGTTGAAAAAATGGTAAAACTAACGACGGCATTGCAACTTTCATTGATGTTTTAAAAACGGTTGTTATTGCGTTGAAAATGGAGGTGCTTTTACCGTTGGAAAATAATCGAATCAACGAGACATATTTTCAAATTTATAACATTAAAGAATAACGTTTTTCCAACGATGTGTGTTGTCGTTTTTTTCAACGATTTAAAAACGGAACTGTGCTACTTGGGAACATTTTCTATGGTTCATATATAGTCTTTTTTTTTTCAAAATAAAAACGTGAAATTTCAAAAGAAATTTTTTTTGCATGGATAATCTAAGTAAAATAAAAAAAATATGAAATTCACAGCGAATTTTCTGAAATCATACAGCAGAGGTATTGGGGGGAGGAGGGCCCCCTGCCAGTGCTAATTATGAGGGGGTTTTTTTTCCGAGACCCTTTGACGAAATTCGCGTTTTTTCCTCGATCCTTTGACGATATTAGCCTTTCTTTTGTGATGCTTTGACGAAATTAGCGTTTATTTCGTGATCCTTTGACGAAATTAACATTTCTTTCACGATCCTTTGACGAAAATAGTGGTTTTTTTTACACGATCTTTGACAAAATTAGCATTTTTTCAAAGACACTTGATAAAATTGGTGTTTTTTCCCGCGATCTGTGAGAATAATCGCGTATTTTTCGCTATTCATTGACAAAATTAACGTTTTTTTTCATAATCCTTTGACGAAATTAGCATTTTTTATGCGTTCTTTAACGGAATTCGCATTCTTTTCACGATTCTTTGACAAAATTTGCGTTCTTCTCACGATTCTTTGACGAAAGTAGTGTTTTCCCATGATTTTTGACTAAATTCTCGTACTTTTCACGAACCTTCGACAAAATTAGTGTTTTCCCACGCGATTTTTAAAGAAATTCGCGTATTTGTCCCAATCCTTTGACAAAATTAGAGTTTTTCATAAGATCTTTGATAAAATTAGGGCATTTTTCGCGATCTTATGTCAAAATTAGCGTTTTTTTCGCGATCATTTGGAAAAAATTAGCGTTTTTTGATGAAATTCGCGTTTTTCCGTAATCCTTTTTTCCACACGCAAAACCGTACAAGTTAGAAACTATGATAGCGTATCCTGTTCAGTAGTGCTTGGATTTGCATGGTGCACTTCATTTGCACTTCAGTACTTCTACGGATATCATTCTAATTTCTAACATTGGACTAGAAATGCCTAGCAATTTTACCCATTATCAACAAAGACACATTCAGAAATGTATCAGATAGTAAGCAATTTGAAACTGAAAACTGTGAAAAAATAAAATAAAAATCTGTTTAAAAACTTACCTTTTGAATTCTAGTGATGATGATGATGATTTTTGAATCAACTGTAGGGGAGAGGGGGGCACCTTTCAACGTTTTTTGCAAAAGAATTATTTGTGAAGTAATACTGCTTTAAAAACTGAAATTCTAAGTGCTATTTATTAAATTCATATTTCAGGTATCCTCTGAATTTTTTTCATAGTGTCTAGTCAAAGGCAAAATACCAAATTTTGCATCTTTAGTGATGTATGCACATTGTTGAAATCTGCCCCCCTGGGGGGGCAGATTTCAACAGGAGGTGGGGTACATTTCAACAATAGAAGAGAACCTACAAATATCATACATTTTGGCAAAACAAACTTTATTTACAAAATAATATAGCAGATGAATGAATATAGTGGATTGATCTAGATTCCATCTACATTATTTTGTCTTTAATTAAATCAAAATTTATGGAAAATGTCATTGCAAATACAGCTCGGGCTGTTCCCCCACTTAAATTTGGTTGAGGCAGTTTCATTTTAATATCATTTCGTTCTATGCTACTAATGTCCTCCTTTTCTGGAAAATAAAATTTCCAAGAATCTTCTTTTTTTCTCATAAACTGTACCTTATACCCGTCTTCTTCTATTTCATCAATTTTTCCTACAAACAGAACTTTTTTCTTCTTTCCACAAAACTCAACAAGAACAAAGTCATTAACTTCTATTACTGAATCATCAGTTATTTCAAAATCCATTTGTTCTTCAAATTCCGTAGTAGTAGAAGTCAAAAAGTCTTCACACCCTGATTCATCATGTAAAGAAATATCATCTGCTCATTCACTATCAGAAGATTCAACAAATAATTTTTTGGGTGGTTTCGACTTAAGCTTAATTTCATTTGAGACTGATTTCTTTTTCTTTTCCAATCTTTTAATGGTTTCTTCTTCAATACGGTTCTTTTCAGGTGTTTCGGTCAATATTTTTGACTTCCCTTTCTTCCTTCCACACTTTTTAGCCTGGGCAATTGCTTTAGGGTAAGGCCTCACATCTACAGGTGTTATTAGTCTAGGTTCATTAGTTTTACTTTCAGTTGACCGTTTTCGTATTGGTGTACAAAAAGTAGGATTTTCTTTACTAGTGCTTGGGAGACTTTTTGTTGAGCATCGTTCTTCAGCTATTGAATCATCAGGAAGAATTTCAATGGAATTAAGAGGAACTTGTTGAATAGAATTAACAGTTACAGAAGAAGGTTCAAAATCTTCATCAGTGAAAACCAAACGTGAAAAAGGCCAGATTCCAGTTTTTTGGAAGGCTGCTGTGATGTTTTTGCTAGTAAATGAGGCGGCATATGCAGTATTTGCTAATCTGGCTAAGTTATGTATGCTGATGGTCTTGCCTGGGTTTGATACCATCCAATCATTTTGTGCTACTCTCAACTTGGATTTGAATGGCCCTCAGACTCCAACATCCAAAGGCTGGAGGCGGTGTGAGCAGTGTGGAGGAAATGTTACTAGCACTATACCGTTATCTTTAGCAAAGAGCACAGCATCAAGTGTACAATGACTTTCATGATTGTCCATAACCAAAAGTATTTTATTGTCTACTGAACAACGAGTATGCTTTTTAATGTGCTTGAGAACCTCCAGAAACAGAGGTCCAATCATGTAGCCACTTTTGGGACTGTTAGCTAAACCTAAACTCCCTGTTGGTGCCCCAAATAACATAGAGTCATGGAATCTTGCCCTTGGGAAAATGAATACAGGAGGGACTGTATTTCCTAAAGCATTGATTATCATACACATTGTAATCATGCTTCCACGCTCACCAGAAACTGCTTGTCCTACCTGACGAGCTCCTAGCTTGGCAACAACGTTAGGAGCTTGAACAACTGTTAACACTCCAGTTTCATCTAAGTTGTAGATGTGTTCAGCTGTAAATGCACCAGAATTAAGAGCTCGCTCATAATTGTAAAAAAATTCAGCAACATTTGCCTTATTAAAAGCTGTAGCTCTTGCGAAGCTGGTGTTTTCTGGTTTTCTTAATGTAAGCTGTGGATGACGTTTCATGAAACCCTTAACCCAGTCTATTCCAGAAATTTTATTTTTGTCCCAGCTACTTGGAATTTTTAAATTGAGACGTTTTGCATAATCAAAGGCAAGTTGTAGAATTTGTCTATAAGTTAAGCCATAATTAAGAACTGAACATTTAATTATATATTCCCAAAGCAGGGTTTCTTGCTCGACATTAAAAATTTGTTGACTTGTGTATTTGGAACTGTAGCATTTTGTGTTAGTTGTACATCTTCTGGTTTCATCAACTAGAGAATTAATTGCCTTGCTTTTTTTTAATCTATAAAATAGAGCTGAAAAGTCCATTCCATATAAATGTGCTGCTGCTCGTAGAGATGTGCCATTTCGAACTGCTTCCATTGCTTTCTCAATGACTTCTTGACTAACTTCTGGTTTAGTACGCTTTTTCTTGTATGTTCGCACCATTTTTTATAACCTGAAAGTCAAAATAATAGGGCTAAGCATTTTAATTATTAAAATGTTAACATTAAAATAAGCGTCTGAAACTTTCATGAAAAGTAACATCTTAAACTTTTCAACTCTCCTAAATTTATACTTTAATTTAAAAAAAAAAAACAACAAAAAAAAAACAATGATAATAAATTGTCTTGAATATTTTTTGTTATTATAGAATTTTAAGAGAAAAAAAGTTTTACTAATGCTTCTAATGAATTCTTTGTTAATAAATTCTATTTTAAAGAACAACAACAGTGCAGCTGATTAAATTTTGATTTTAAGCTTTTGAAAAATTATATAGTTTTTTAAAAAATAATTACAAACATGTTTTTTGAACAAACTCATATATATATTTTAATTTTTGAGGTATTTAGAATAATACCTGAAAACAAAATTGAATATTTTAAATGTAACAACCTTGATTATAGATATACTACTATATAGCTTACTATAGACTGTATAAGTTTAGGATTATCATGCTTCAAATAGCCATAAATTGTAAAATTATCCTGAAACTTTAAAATCTGACCTAGATGGTTGATCTAAAAAGTTACAAGCTAATTTTCATAATTATATAACTAAAAAATTGTTAGGGGCACCTTTCAACACTGTTGAAATGTGCCCCCTAAACTATGTTGAAATGTGCCCCTGGTACAGACATTTTGGTTAAAGCATTATCAAACATCTTAAAAAAAGATTTGTGACTTATTAACAGTGTAGTTAGAAGCAGAATTAAATAAACTAGTAGGTGAATAAATATCACTTACCTGAGTAAAAGATTATTGGTTGATAAACTGTTACAAAATCAATATTGCCTTTTTACTTTTGGGGTGTTAAAACTTGTTCCACAGAATAACACAACAGTTGTAAAAAGAAATGGCTGAAAATTAAATGTCAACAGTTAAGTATACTAAAAGCTTATTGGCTGGCATATTGGCCAATCATTGTGCAGTATTAGAAGTCAGAAATTCCAGTTGTTGAAAGGTGCCCCATGTTGAAATGTACCCCCCTCTCCCCTAAATCAAATGGAACTTGTTGTTCAGTTGTCTCGACTGGTATTTAACATAGATTTTATTAGATGGCAAAAAAAAAAAAAAAATCACAGAGTTCTGCTACTGTAATGAGGCATTCAGCTCAGTAACTGCAGTAAAAAAAAACTCCAATAAATATCAAATAAGGGAAAATGAAAATTTCTGTAAATAGAATTTATTCTATAGACAGTTGTTTGTGTATCATTATGTTTTAGAAAGAAACTATAATTAACTACTTTTTACCAAATTTTACAACAAAGATTTGTTACAAAATAAAATAAACATTTAAGATTTTCAAGATAATTTTGCAGTAAAATATCTCTTCAGCGTTGGAAAAAACTTAGCAACTTATGAATTTCATAAAAGTAAATGATTTAAGCATAATCAAATAAACATAGCAATAATAATATAAAAAAAAGATATTGAAACATATAAATGCAGATGCACATTCATTCCTGAATTTCTATTTTCTGAGACATTGGGGTATTTGCTGTTCGTTTCAATAATCTTAGTTTTTGAAATTTTATCTTGCAAGTTATGCAAAAATCTAACTTACGATTCAGAAATAAAAGAGTATTCTGACAAAAAGTTAGTATAGATATTTTTCAAATTAATAATTTAATTATTATTATTATAGAGAAACAAGCATTAAATTCAAAATTTGACTGAATTAGTGAAATGAAATAAAAAATGTAACGTTCTTTAAAAAATAAAAACATTTCTTCAACTGAACTTCAAATCTGAACTCTAAATTTCATTATTCACATTTGAATATATATGTTGCATTAAAGATTTTGCAGATTACAGGGAATTGACTGTAATTACAATACTGATGAAGCTATATACCTTCATCAAGTTTCTTTTACTGAAAATAACAATTCCAAAAGATGAGTGTTATTAAATCACTAAACAACAGTTGGAAGTTTTACAGGTAACAAGAATGTGGAAAGACAACTTTAGATAACTGAAAAAAAGAAGTGTCACTACAATAAAAATCTTAATAGACTTATTAAATAAAATTGGGGATGGGAGTGGACCTGCAATGATAAATAATCGTGTTATGAGTGTTTGTGCAAAAACTTGCAGAAAGAGAAATTCAAATTCAATATTCAAGAACATCTCTTACAATAAAAGTCTGAAATATCATAAAGACGAGGAATACAGTAGACTCTCTCAAATCTGCACATTCTGGGACCAGAGGTTGTGCAGATTTTAGAATCTTGCGGATTTCTGGTCATTGCTTTATTTAATATTTTAAAGAGTAATTTGAATGTAATAATGCAATCAAATTTATAATGTACTAGATGAACCTGTCAAAACTTAACGGCAAACAACTTGATGGCACTAAAGAAAAAAGATCTACTTACCGCTTTAAAATGTTAAAAGTTTTTAAAGAATAATTATTAACAGTGAAAAGAAACCCTGTGGATGAACGGCAATTGAAAGAGTTACACATTCAGACATACTTCATAGAATTTCTTTCATCTGATGCTTTTCAATTTACTGACATAATAAGATCAATAATTTTGTTATTATTTGTTACTAATTTCATATAAAATACATTCATATATACTAAAAAAAAAAAATCATTACCAGAATTGGAAGGTGGTAAAGCAAGTAGTGCATATGAATCCATTCTGTGTGCGCTAATGTTAAATAATGACTAACGTGTGCAATATATCGGTTTAATTTTTATTAAAAAGCACTTTTAAGTTCTTTGAATTAAAGTACATACAGATTTGTACGACAGAAATCAACGAATGCTTACATGAATAAATATTAATACACGCTAATTTTTTTGTTACATGTACAACTCTTTTCAAGGCACACCTGTTGAGACGAACTTCTAAAATACCAAGCCAACAATGCATATTACAGCTTGATTGGAAACTGTAAAAAATGTATCTAATTTACATGAATATCTATTAACATAAACAGTGCTTACGTATTATGCGGGACAGGTGGATAGATCACCAAAACCGGTTGTCAATCACCAGTTTTATTTATCAGTACTACCAATCGCCAATCACATACATAAAATAGTTAACCCTCCGAGCGTCTTGCAAAAGGGTAAAACTGTAATGCTGTTTTCTTTGTATTTTGTTTTAAATGCTAAGAAAATATGATTCTTTCAACATTATAAAAAAATTCCATTACAAATATGAATGTAACCCTTGAGAGTATTAATCATTCTTCAATGTATTTAAAATTCATTAAATCTATAGAATTATATTATCTTAAATATTGCTTGTATTGCTGTGAAACATGGAGCTTAGTGAACGGAATATTACGCCCCAACATTTAGAGGGTTAAAAAATAAATATTAAAGTAAATTATGCAAAACAGTAATTTAGTATACATTTATTAAATACTCATCAAATTGACAGCTTTTAGCAATAAATGATATTAATAATGTAATAATAGTAATTTTTTTTCCAGTGGTTTGTTATGCCTACCAGATTGAATATAAAACAAATCATATGCAATATACCGGGTGCCCTAAAAAGGACTGACTGATTTTAAAATTCAATAATTTGTAAACGGTGACAGATATTTAAAAAATTCTTGCAGGAGGGTTATGCATAAGGTCAAAAGTTTTTTTACAGTGATTTTCAATTTTAGTTCGAATTACAAACAATAGATGGCGCTGCGATCAATAGACACTAAATTCAGGCTCGATTTTTGGTACTTCGTGGCCTGGATAATACATTTCCATCTCCTTTTTCCGCATAGATCAAGAGAAAGGACCAAAGATCGAGCCTGTATTTAGCGACTATTGCTTACAGCGCCATCTATTGTTTGTAATTCGAACTAAAATCGAAAATCACTGTAATAAAACTTTTGACCTTATGCATAATGCTCCTGCAATAATTTTTTAAAAATCTGTCACCGTTTGCAAGTTATTGAATTTTAAAATCAGTCAGTCCTTTTTAGGACACCCGGTAAATAGAGTATCAGAGTATCAGTGAAAATAATGCTGTATTACATTTATATGCTTTTTCTAAACTAAAAAAAATCGTGAAATATGTCAATTGATCACGGGAAATAAATCTTAAATTCCGACATTTGGTTGCAGGGAAATATCGCAAAATTTCTCAATTGCTCTTGTAAAAATAGATCGCAACCCCCCCCCCCCCTACACACACACAAATCGGCAAGAAGGAAAATATTGCAAAATTTATCGACTGCAGGAAAAAAGTTGCAACATTCTTACTTTGTTCGTCAGAAAAAAATCGCGCAATTTGTCCATCCATCAACTGAGAAACAGAAAATTTGCCAATCAGTCTCAGGGGGAGGTGCTAAAATCGACAGTCACATAAAGAAAACACAAAAACCACTAATCGGTAAAGAAAAATATTACAAAACTCATCTATTGTGAGAAAAAAGTTACATCGTTCTTCCTTCATTCGTTAAAAAAAAAAAAAAAAAAAAAAAAAAATCAAGAAATTCGTCCATTAATAGCCTGAAAAAATATCAGAAATCATCAATCAGTTGCAGGGAAAAATCATGAAATTCTTCAATCGGTTACGCAAAAAAAAAAAAAAAAAAAAAAAAAAAAAAAACACATAAAAAACACAAAAATTGCCAACCAGTAGAAGAAAAATATTGCAAAATTCAACAACTGCAGAAAAAAAGTACCTTCTACCTTCGTTCATCAGAAAAAAATCATGAAATTTGTTGATCTATAAACTGAAAACTAGAAAATTCGTCAATCAATCGCAGGGGAAAAATGCCAAAATCGACAGTCGGTCATGGGGAAAAAATCCTGAAATTCTTTGATCAGTGCACGTAAAAAACCCCCACAAAAATAGCGAATCGGTAGAAGAAAAATATAAAAAAATTCATCGATTGCAGGGAAAAAGTTGCAACATTCTTCATTTGCTCGTCAGAAAAAATGCGAAATTTGTCAGTTGACCATTGGAAAAAATCACAAGATTCTTCAATCAGTCGCTTTAAAACATACTGAAATTCATCTGTAAACTGTCAGAAATATTGTGGAAATTCTTCAAACAGTCGCTTTAAAACATACTGAAATTCATCTGTAAACTGTCAGAAATATTGTGGAAATTCTTCAAACAGTCGCTGTGAAATATCGTAAAATTTGTCAATTGGTCAAGGGGAAAATGCTAAAACTGACAATTGGTTGTTGAAAAAAAAATTATGAAAAACTTTGATTGGTCACAAAAAAGAAACAAAAATCTGAAATCAGTAGAAAGAAAATATCACAAAGTTCATAGATTGCAGGAAAAAGTGGCCATATTCTTTTTTTGTTTGTCAAAAAAAAATTTAGAAATTTGTCCGTCCAAGCGTCCATCACTTGAAAAACAGCAAAGTTTGTCAATCAGTTCCAGGGGTAAATATTAAAACTGACACTCAGTTGAAGGAGAAAAAATCATGAGAAACTTTAATTGGTCATGTAAAAAAAAAAAAAAAAAAAAAAAAAAAAAAATTTCAATTGGTTGCTGTAAAATATTGTGGAATTAGTACATAAACTGTCGAAAAATTAAGAATTTTTTTAAACAGTCTCTGTGAAAAGTCGCAAAATTTGTCAATTGGCCATTTTGATTGATTAGCAAACCTTGTCATTTCACATTGTGACTGAATGACAAAATTCACGTTTTTTTTTATACCCAATTAAAAAATTTCATGTTTTTTACTGCGATTAATTTTAAGATGTTTTTCCAGCAATCGATCAATGAATTTCACATTTTTTCTTGCGGACAATCGACAAATTTCACATCTTTCCTTCCCCTGACACATTTTACTATTTTTTTCCTCAGCTAATTGACAAAATTAATGATTTTTCTTTTATGACCAACTGATATATTTCAGTAGAAAATTAACAAAATGGGTATATAAAAAAGAGCAGTAAAGGGCCACCGGGTGCATCTATCACGAGTAAAAAGGGTCACTGAGTGATAAAATATTCAAAAGTGGCCACTGGGTGCTGTGCTCTGCCAAACAGACCTAGGGTAAAAAAAACTGTTGTCATCAAGTTACTTTTAACTCTACATTTATCTGTATTTTAAATATTGTTTTATGGGCTTATTAATTATTTTGTTAGTAAAAATATTAATTATGCATTCAAACAGTTATATCATAATCATTTATCCTCTAGCCAAAAGGATAATTCAGAAAAATAATGTAAATAAATAAACAGCCAAGATTTTTATCCCTTGTTTTCATTAATATATCACAACCTTTTTCTGTCATTCAATAAACTTTCTAAGTAAATAAGTATAATATTTTGTAGCTTCAGCTTTGAAATCAGTATATTTTGTAGCTGCTGCTTTGAAATTCGTATATTTTGTAGCTACAGCTGAAAATCAGTATCTTTTGTAGCCGCAGCTTTGAAATCGGTATATTTTGCAGCTGCAGCTTTGAAATCAGCAGTGGTAGAATTCACAAAAAGAGTCACTGGTCCCAAGGACAGTAAGCATGACAATTTATTGGTCAACAGTCATCATCACTGGCCCGCTACATAAAATTCTATTAAGACACTTTAACCCTTTGAGTGACCCCCCCCCCCCCCCCCAAACTAGAATATAAACGAAACTTCCTTTACAGTTATCAAAATTTTTCAGAATAATAAAATGTAAAATTATAATTTACTAAAAATTAAATAAACAGTACACAAAAAAAATATAAATACATTCGTAAAGTGGACCAGTGTGCCCTGGAAGTGGGGCATAGTGGTCCACTATTAGTTATTGTCTGAAATACAATATAAATCCATTTATAATTAATACAGTTCTTTTTTATTTCCCTTTTACCTCCAAAATAATGTAATACAGCAGACTACCTCAAATCCGCACAGCTTGGGACTAGAGGTTGTGCAGATTTTAGAATTTTGCGGATCTAGTCATTGATTTGTTTACATTTTTGAAACATTAATTTGATTGGTAGTTAAGCAAGGGAAATTATAATGAATGCTTACAATAAAGTTAAGCATTAAAATAAGTAAAATAATTTATTAGTTTATTAAGTAATTACTAAAATAATTATGTAGAATAAAAATTTAGTAAAATATTAATTTATTATCGATGAAATCGATTCAATTAGATTCTAAAAGTCCTATGCTGCTATCTATTGGTAAAGCGATCGTAAGATCGATACGTCATCATATAGATATGCTAATTTATATCAAAATCAAAAGTAACGTAAATTTATTTAGTAATAAATCAGCTGTAATAACCAAAAGAGAATGATTAACAAAAAATTTAGTAAAAAAAACATTGGACAGTTGCTTATTTCGGCGCCATCTTGAATTTTGTCCATGCAACTTAACTGTAAATTTCATTCTTTACATCTGAAAAAATATGCGGATTTTAGGCGTTCGCAGATTTTAGGGTCGCAGATTTAAGGGAGTCTACTGTAATACAAATTTGCAAGTAGCATTTTGAAACAAAAAACATAAAACTAAAGAATTATCAACAAATTTATTATATATTCAAGGCTGGAGTAGCACAGTTGAAGTTTATTCCAACAGAGCGAAAAATGTCCAGACCAGGGATCGAACCTGGATACTTGGCGTGCCGTGCCAATGCCTTACCTGTTAGGCTATCCGGACCGATACCTGGCTGACATAATTCACTCTTATTAGTTGGATTTATTATATTTTGAAAAAAAAAAAACAATATAAGATTGCAAATAAGTTATTAACTAAGTACAAAAAAAAAATCAGCAAACATTAAGACAAATATGATGATGAAAAATTTATTAGAAGATCAAAATAGTCAGGATAAATTAGTTCATTATGAGCGAACCATGTGCTCTGAAGCTATAAATAACCAATCCAGTGAAGTCATATTTTACTTATTAAGCTACAGTTACATTTTTCAAAAACAGTAAATGCAAAACAAAATATTTCTTAATATGTTAACACTACAATATATGATTTTCATTTCTCTCTTTCTCTCCCTCCTCCCCCCCCCCCCCCCCGCCAAAAAAAACTGCTACATTGAACAAGAAAACTTATTTTAAAATTCACATGTGAACTGTTATTCACAATTTAGGAGAAAACTAAAGTGTCAGATGGCTACATTATAATCTGAACAACATATAACATGAAATTTAAAGTGTGCCAAATGGCTACTCTATGCATTGTAGGGTTAAAGAAATTGTCATTTTTCTTTGTTTACTTTATTTTATAGTTAAATAACTATTTTAAAACAATATTTCTTTATAAAGAATAAGCAATTATTAAATATTTTGAAAATTCTTCATTACAGGAGCAGTATTCATTGCGGGCCACTGTACCCCAGCAGGGACGCGGTCCATTATGCCCCATGTTGAAGTTCAATACATACTCATAAAAATATTATTTAAAGTTTTCTTTTAGACATATAACCCTTTAAATTAAATAAAGACCAGTGTTTTACCTTTTCAAAAAAGTCGTTTTATCTCATTTATCCATAAGCTTTAATTACTCAATAAAGAAAAGTATGATGATGAAAAATTTTACTAAATGCTAGTCTAATATGCAAACAATCTAAAGAATGACCCACTTTTCGAAATGCTCATCTTCACAATAATAATACTTAATAAGTAATCGGAATCTCATATATTTGTATGCATATCAGTTAACATCAAAGAACTAACATAATACTTATATTGATAAACAGAAAACCTAACTTACCACATCATATTTCTTTACGCTCAACAAAATGGCGAAAGGACGCCAGAGATACTTCGATTAAAATTTAATGTTCGATTAAGAATGACTCATGCTATTTATTTATTTAGAAATAATCTAGCAAAGGGCCTTATTAATCGAAAATGTATATTTCATCGAAAAGTTTTCTCGGATTGTCGTTTTTATAGGTTTCTGAAATCTAATCGAAAATGGCGTTGTGTGATATGTAACGTAGTAACGTATTTTTCTACCTGCCGGTTATATCGCAACTTTTATGTGGTATTATTATTTTCACTCTTAAAAGGATATTTTTTAAAATCCTGTTTACAGTATATCTCTTTTGATTTCCAACAAAGCAGTGAAATAATAATTAAAGGAAAGTTGCCAGTTACAGTGGAATTGAGTTAAGCCTATTGATAAATTAAGCAATTTTTCGTTTTAAGGTAACTTGTGTAAAAGTATGATTTTCATGTGTGTCTATGAATGTAATTAATTTTTTGTTTTGATGCACCACTTCTCTATTTAAATTCTGTAATTGCAGTTATTTCAATTCTATTACGCCCTCACAACCATTTTCTTGCACCCCCTTCCCAGATTTTGAAGAAATATTTATATTGAATTTTCCATCAAGTGGAACAATACTAATGGAACGTTCGTCGTTTTTCATAATCTGCTGCCATTGGTAGTGAACATCCAAATGTTCTAGGCCCACTCTGGTCTCAAATCAAATGAACCTTAAATTATGCGATTTTTTTTTTTTTCCCAACTAGATTAAATTCACATTTTCTACATCTTGTTCACATTGACACAAGTTTGATGTCTTCAAATTTGTTTTTGTAATTGTTCAATTGTGAGTGTTACATGTTGACTTTTATTTAAGGGTTGTTTCTTTTCAGAAAATTATTGCCATATCTCACAAAGGATCACATGAGAAATTCTGGAAAAATGCAAAAACCACAGATAACAAAAATGACTAGAATGGGATAAGAGATTGAAACCAGATTTATTTTATGAATCATAAAGGCCAATAAAAATGTTAAAAATTGCTCAAACAATTTGCGATAAATTAAAAAATTGCTCAAACAATTTGCAATAAATTAAAAAATTGCTCAGAACAAAATTTATTATATTAAGCTAAAAGATTGAAACAGGATTAATTTTATGAATTATAAAAAAATTAAGAATTCATTGTAAATTGCAAAAACTCCACTAAATCTCAGATTAAAAATTAAATCCACAGACTGCTTATAAGGTGAAAAAAAAAAAAAAAAAAAAAAAAAAAAAAAAAAATCAATCATATTTGCATCTCAAATTTTGTGGCTGTCTTTAGAAAATTTTGGACAGATAGTTTTTTGTGTGAATCTCTATTATATACAGTAGACTCCCTCAAATCCGCACAGCTTGGGACTTCAGGTTGTGCGGATCGTAAGCTTCTAGTGATAGGAAAATCTAAGCACTCCAGATGCTTCAAAAATATCAAACGGCTTCCTGTTGCTTATGAAGCAAACCGCAAGGCGGGGATGACTAAAGGATCTGTTTGAAAAAGAGCTTCGAAAGTGAGATTGTGAACTGTCAGATAAAAAGCGGAAAATTCTACTTCTGCTTGACAATTGTAGTGCACACAAAATCGATAAACAGTTTCAATTGATTAGAATTGTACTCTTTCCCCCGAATGCAACATCTGTAGTACAGCCTATGGACCAGGGTGTCATCAGAAGTCTTAAATGCCATTACAGGAAGCAGCTCATTTTATGAGTTTTAGAGGGATATGATAAAAATGTGAAATGTGACGTTTCTCTTCTTGATGCACTTATAGTGCTCGAAAAATCTTGGCGGCTTGTTACGGATTCTACAATGAGAAAATGTTTTTGACATGCAGGCTTAGCAAAGAATATTGAAGATACAATGGATGATGAAGAAGTGAAGAACGTTGAAGAAGAGGATGATGAAAATTTACCTATTGCAATGTAGATAGAAAAGCACAAAATTTCATCATTCTCAGTGTGCGACATGCAATTGTTTGAAACATGTGATGATGAAGTCATTACATGTGAAGATCCGACTGATGAAGAGATTGTGGAAGAAATTAAAATGAATCATTCTGAAATCGAAGATTCTGCATCTGATGCTGATGAAGAGGAGCACATAAATGATGAAATGCCCACAATCTCAGATGCTACAGCAGCGGTGCGTGTAATTAATAAGTTTTTGTCTACACAAATAGTGGAAGAAAATGTGTTGGAGTCATTTCATGCACTAGACAAAGAAATTCATAACATGTTTTTGAAATCAGCATCACGTCAGCAGAAGATTATCGATTATTTCTGTATCAAAACAGTGAGCAGCAATTAAAGGTAAAATTAATTTATTTGTGTTTGTCTTTATCGTTAGGTAATTTAATTAGTATTGTGTCAGTTTAATGTGATCGATTTTAGTCAATTTAATTCTTTAATGGTCATATTTAATAGATTTTACCTTTTTGTAATACATCATTATTGAATATATACATAGCAACTAATGAGTTATACATTTTGTGAACACTAACATTTTTCTTAACTATTCGGATATTGCGAACCACCGGATATAGCGAACAAAACCTTCGGTCCCTTGAAGTTCGTTATAACGGGGTTCGACTGTATTACATTATTTTGCAGTTATCGCTTACATGGCAAGTAAAAAATGTTATGCTTAGCTGCAGAATTAGCACCAAAATAATAACAAGCAAGATTGGTTTCTGATTATTGTAAAAAAAAAATAGATTGGCATCGATGGAATCTGGATACTTTGTTTATCATATGTGCAGAATATATTATTAATAAATTATGTTAACAAAATGTGAAGGAAAAAATTAAAACCATCATTGATTAAATATCAATAACAAGGTTGCCCTTTGCAAGTAAAATGCTATTAAAAATGACAATTTTCAGCATCAGATGACCATGGCTTATGAGAGCGAATATATAAATTTTTCATAATCCCAAAACATATGTAACATAATTGAAAAGTCATTCCTCTAAAGTTTACTTTAGATTGGTAGATAACAGTATATAAGAGTTTGGTTGATTGTCATTTATTAAAACGCATGTTTTTCAATATATATTTAATTTAAAAAGTTATTATAATCATTTTTAAAATATTAGTTCTGAATACATAAAATGTATTGCTGCAAAATTTCTCATAATCATTATTCTTCTTATTATTATTTGAACTTACTAATTTGTGATAAAAATGTGTGAAAGTTTTTTTTCTTGCTAATGATTTATTAATTTTATTGATGCCTCCTGGAATTCCCAAATCGTTTATTCATAGTAGTATTGTGCATTAAAATATTTCGTAATGATCTACGTATGAATTTTTAAATAAAAAAAATCATTTCAATTGTTATTTATTTCATATTTATCATTTAGTAAATTAAATTTATCAGTGGTCTATGCAGGGTTTTCTTCATGGGGTCCATTTTATGAAAAATAACATTTTGTAATCTAATATATAAAAACGAAAGTTTGTCTGTCTGTCTGTAATTCTATGTACTGTATTCCACAGTTTGGAAGCCAGAATTGTGAAAAGTTACATACATGTGTATTAAAACACAGCCAAGGTAATTAAAGTAATCAGGAATCGAAAAAAATTATAGTTAATTTTTAATTAATAAAGAACCAGCAATTTCTTATCAAATTTAAATATTTTTCATTATAGCAGTTGTCAACAATTAAAAATCCACAATAAAATTCTTACTACACTAATTATTTTTGTATTGCAAGATTTCCGCATGAAAAATAAAGTAAATAGTTTAAAGAATTTTGCTTAAAAAATGAATATTACATCATAACTTTTCTAATGCAAGATTTCCATGTGAAAAATGAAGTAAATTGTTTGATGAATTAAAAAAAAGTGAATATTACGTCATATTGAAAATAAGATGGGGGTCACCAGGTGAATATATAACGCCATATGAGTTTGAAAAAACGTATTGAAACACAAAAACCCGATTATGGAAAGATTGGCATGTTTTAACATACATCAATTTATTTTTGCCATTTTTAATAGCTAAAGCACCCAGTGTTTTTTAGTTCATTCAGACCTGCCAACTGCTATGAAAAAATCGTATTTGCTATGATTTGGACCTATTAACTACGATGCTACGAAAATCGGTCTTAAACTACGATTTTTTGCCAAAAAACACAAACGCATTTTTTGTTTCTAGTTGTGATTTTTATCCCGCACAGCATATTTTTCAGGAGTGATTCTGTTGCGAAATTTCCAAAATTTCAAAGTATTCATTTCCGAAAGTTTTAAAAAATTGGCCATTAGAGAGTCCGAAAAATCGGACATTAAAAAATGCTCGTGGAAAAAAAGAATCTGGGCTGCAAAACAAACTTCTTAACATAAAACACTCTCTTTATGTATTTTAACCACGAGTGAATCGTGTTTCTGTAAATATTTATACAGGAATACGATTCCTTAGAAACAAGGTGCCATTTTAAGAATTTCCGGAAAGGATGAGGGGGGGGGCGATGTTCTTTGGGGGGCAAGGTTTGAAATAGTGTGCAAAATCGCACGATTTGCGATAAACTACCGCGAATTTCGACAAATGACCGTGTAAAAAAAATCAATTTCGTCAACTGGTTGCAGAAGAAAATAAATTTCATCAAAGTATCGTGGTAAAAAGTAGTATTGATTTCAGGGGGCGGCCTGGGGGAGGGAATGCCCCCCCCCGGAAGATATGAGATTTTGTGTTTCAATGGTGTGAATTTTGTCAAAATATTGCAGAAAGAAAACGCGAATTTCGTCAAAAGATCAGTAAAAAAATGCAAATTTCATCGAAAGATCAGTATGAAAACGCAAATTTTCACCGAAAGAAAACGCTAATTTTGTCAAAAGGATCGCGGAAAAAACGCAAAATTTGACAAAGGATCGTGGTAAAAAATGCGAATTTTGTCAAAAGTTCATGGTAAAAATTGTGGATTTCAGCAAAGAATCATGATAGAAAAATGTGAATTACGATTGCGGAAAAATTGTAAATATCCTGAAATGATCGCAGGAAAAAATCCTGAATTTCATCAAAATTTACTGCACCGGGATGAAAAATTAGAACCAGGGTCCTTTTACAAATGTTTAAAAAAAAAAAAAAAAAAACACTGCTAAACGAAAAGAAACTCTAAAAATCATATAAAATTTTTCAAAGGAAAAAATTTACTATATTCAGTTGAAAGACTGAAACCTTATTCCTTTTACGAACGTCAAAAGATGGCTGTGTAAGATGAAAAACCAACCAACCAACCTCCAGATTAATTTAAATTTTGTGTGCTACGATTTCTTATTTTCAAAGGTTGGCAGGTCTGTTCATTCCATCATGTACAGTTCAAAGACAGTTTGACATTTTAACTTTTATTGCTCCAATGATGAATGGAAATAAGCTGTAATCTTTTGCTTTTGTTATGTAAATTTATACATTTTTATATTGGGTTTTCATTTGATTCATGTTATAACACTTTGACTGTTTTTTTTAAAAATTGTTTGTCCAATACTGTATGTTTAATTTTGAAATTGATTTTTCAAAACAAAGACTCTTAAAATTCCGCGCAACGCCAGGTACTTTACCTAGTGAAAGATGGAATGCAGTTACTCTTATTTGAATCAAACATTAATAACTTCTTTAAGTTCTTCTGCTAAAGTTTTCTTTTAAGGTGAACTTGTTTGGTATGCAAATTACACTCTTTAAAGTCTAATGAAACAAAAATAATGAAGAGTAGTGTTTTCATGAAATGGAATTTTTTAAGGGACCTATTTTATTAAAAAGAATTTTGTGAAGGAGTCAGTTTTATTAGAGGAATCTTGAGAAGGGGTTTGTTTTATTTAGAGGAATTTTGCAAAGGGGATTTTATTAAATAAATTTTTGTTAATGGAGTCCAAATTTTGCCTGAATCGACCTCTGTATATTTTATACTGTATGTATTTATTTTACTGTTATATTATTAAGATATTATAATATACCAGATATATTTTTTATATATAATATATTTATCTATTTTTACGTTCTCTATTTTTTTGGCTTTTAGCATTCTATGTGATTCTCTTGTTAAAGATTGCCCTGTATAGATTTTAAACTTAAGTGCATCCTTTATCTGAAGCAAAACTGTACTAAAGGTACTAGAATGGTATATTAAATGTATTTTATTTCAGTAGTTTAAAATATATATATATATATATATATTTTTTTTTTTTTACAGAAAATCAGAAAATCATTTTTACAGAAAATGATAATTATTATGAAAGGTTGCAAATTCAAGATTGCAGATTTTTAATGTATGAAAAAATTGTTTAAATAATCCTATTAAAAATATTTTATTGTAAATTTGATTAGTAATTAAAAATTCATTTAATATAAAAAAATTCTTTTACAAAAATGCTATAATAACAATGCACAGATACTTTTTCTTTCTTTTTTCAATTATATAAATACGATTTAAACAGAACCAAGGATAGGAAATTTTCAATTTTCAGTAAATCCTCCCAGTCAGCAAGATGTAACATGTAAAATTGTCACAACTACAAAAAAAAAAAAAAAAAAAAAAAAAAAAAAAAATCAAATTTGTGTTACTAAAGAAATAAATCTTTGTTACAATGTTTTTTTGTAGAAACATTTTTATATTTTTTTGCATAAAAATACAAAAGATACACAGCAGAAGAAAGTTTATTGTGAAATAAAACTTATGTTCACATTGCAGTAATTTTATAAATGTTAAATCTGGCCATATATATATATATATATATATATATATAATTTGACATAGTTTCAATATCTTTCAGATTTAAAAGAATAATTAAAAAAGCACTTGTTTCATTAATAAATCTCTTCGGTACTGGTAAATTGATTGATATTATTCCCCACCTTTGGCTGAACAAACTGCTTCTGATTTTTCACCGTTCTTAATATCATTTGAGGATGTATGACATGCAACATTGCAGTGAACCATGAGTGTGACATGCTTATGGATTATTGCCCATAAAATACATTTTTTGGTGGCAGATTTTGCTTAAATTGTAATTGGTCAACAGAAAAGTAAACATGTACCTTTTATTTTGATCTTCATTTAAGCATGGATTTGGTGCATTTTTTTTTAACGCCAATTTCTCAAAAATCTTCTTTTAAAATACCAGTTACGTGTATATTTAAAAATTGTTTTCTATTATTTCAAAAAAGATATAACAATAAATAAAAAAAAGTTTAATTAATAACTGTAGAGCAAAACAATTTATGTAATTTAAAAAGAGAAACTAAATGTAAATAAACAATTTATTAATAAATAAACAATAAAGGCTGGGTTACCATGTCAGCAAAATAATTCCATTTTGGCATTAATTTGATATCCCAGTACATATATGACATCTGTGCCCTTATTTTTTTACCAAGTCTGACAATATTGGCCAATGTTATAGGCCTAGCAAATCTACAACACATGTGTTTGTGGTGAGAAATTCTCTGGCACACAGTTTTTTTTTTTATCATATAGATAAATAAAAATTATGTTTGTTATAAATTTTGTTTAACTCATTCAAACTACTAGAATATAACATACATGCATATTATCAGAAAGAATGTATTTTTGTAGGATTTAAAACATTAGAAAATAATCTTGTTCTATGAAGCTGTGCATTGACGTTAACAACTTTACCTTTCTATATGCATTCATTACATTAGACATCACTGCAATAAAATGGCAAGTGGATTGAAATTTATTATTTTAGTAAAAATAATAAAGTCTGAACCAGGTATAAAGCACTCTCCATCGAATGTATAAAAGACAAAATCTCAATTAGTAATTAATATATTTTGTATGTAACTTTGGTTATTTTAGGTTAAATATTATATAAATTGTAACTTAAAATTTTATGAAATAAAAATTTGTACTTTTTCCCTTATTACAATACATACCAATTAAATACATATATTTTCTGAACGAAATTTCATAAAATTATTGTTTGATTCCAATGTGCAAAAAATAGAATCACATTTCATTTTTGTTCTTAATTACGGAATTCATTAAAGTGACCGATTCTTTTAGCTGGTGTTTTATATAAGCGACCTATTGCTGCAGTATTTTTTTTATTTATATATCTTCTTCAAATTACATTATACTGATAGCTATTGTTTGTGAATGTAAGGCACATGTGCAAAATACAGGTTCACTATCCCTGCTATAGACTAATGTGAATCTTTCAAGTCTGTTTCAGCTTTTAATTTTACAGAATTGGCTATGCAATTTTTTAAATGCCATGCTATCTTTGTAGCTTTTAAAATTTTGGATTAATTCATTCAAAACTGTAATCATTTAGGAACTGAAAAACTCTCAAAATTGTTATGTCCTACCATATGATGAAGACCCGGTAGCAGAAAGTTCTAGACGTGCGACGTGCGTTGCAGATTTATTTTGGACCTTGCAGATAAATTTGCCAACTTGAAATAAAAAAGTATTTCCTTTAAAAAAAAAAAAAAAAAAAAAATATACGAAAATTCTGACAAAAAATATCGCGAATTCGACAAATGGTCGCCGAAAAATATCAATTTCGGCAATCGTTCGCATAAAAAATTGGTAATTTATAGCCAAAGGGTCGCTATAAAAACGCAAATTTCGTCAAAAGAGACCGAAAAAAAACAAACATGAATCTCGTACCAGGGTTGTTGGAAAAATACAAATTTCTTTCACAGTATCGCGGAAAAAACACTAATTTCGCCAAAGGATCGCGGAAAGAATGCGAATTTAGTAAAAGGATCGCGGAAAGAATGCGAATTTAAACAAACGATTCTGGGAAAAATGCAAATTTAGTCAAATGATCGCGAAAAAACTCAAATTTATGTCAAAGGATCGCGAGCAAACGCAAATTTATGTCAAAGGATTGCGGAAAGAAGGAGGAATTTCTTCAGAAGATCTCGAAAAGCGTAAATTTCTGCCAAAAGATCGCTGTACAAACTTGAATTTTACCAAAAATCCCGAAAAAACGTGGATGTCGTTCAAGGGGCACAAGAAAAACGCAAATTTCTGTCACAAAATCGCGGAAGAAACTTGAATTTCATCAAAGGATCGAGGAAAAAACACAAATTTAGTCAGACAATCGCGGAAAAAATGCAAATTTCTGTAAAACGATCGCAAAATTTTGTAAAACAATCGCGAAAAAACTCAAATTTTTGTAAAACGATTGCGAAAAGACGCAAATTTCTGTGAAACGATCGCGAAAAAACGCAAATTTCTGTAAAGGATCACGAAAAACGCAGATTACTGTCAAAGGATCGCGAAAAAAGAAAAAATTGTCAAAATATCGGAATTAAATTTGCGGAATTTCGTCAAAAAATCGCAAAAAGTGCAAATTTCTGCCAAAGGATGGCTGTAAAAACGCGAATTTTGTCAAAAGATCCCGGGAAAAACGTGAATTTCGTCCCAGAGGTGCCGAAAAAACGCAAATTTCTGTCACAGAGTCGCAGAAAAAAACACGAAGTTCGTCAAAGAATCGAGGAAAAAACACGAAGTTCATAAAGGTTCGCGAAAAAAAGCTCATTTTTGTCAAAGGATCCCGAAAAAACGGCAAATTTCTTCTAAAGATCGAGGTAAACGGCATATTTCGTCAAAAGATCGCGAAAAAACCGAAATTTCATCAAAAGTGCGCAAGAAAAACACATAATTAGTGTCGGTAATGGATTTTCGCTCCCTGCCCCTGCCCCCCCCCCCCCTCTGTTGTAACCTTTCGGAAATTTTGCTGTGAATTTCAGATTTTTTTCTTTTTTACTCAGAATCACCCCTGGTATTAATCAGTAAGAACGCTGTTTATTTTAACACTCATAATGTTTGTACATAAGAAAATGTAACACGCTAGTCCGCAGACAATTTTCATCCCACTAAATTGCTGTCGCAGACACAACCATAACTTTCTGCTACTAAAAAGAGTGTAAATGAACTGACGTTTACTTCGTTGATAATTTTTGTTGGTATTAATTACGTAATCAAATTAATTTTTTAAATATCTGATCTAATTTAACGTTTGAGTGTTGTATTGTTGAGAGTTTAATGTTTTTTCTGTTTTGACTTTTAATAATAATCATAATTCTGAGTTTTAAATAAATCTTATTTTTATTCAATGTAAAATTAATATATTACACAATAAAAATTGCACATTTTCTAGAAATGCACTGAATGCTCAAAAAGTATTCACAGTATTTTACTCAAAAGCCACTTTTCTAAATATTTGGTTTAATGAAATCAGTACTTTCAAAGACTACATTAGTTTACAAATTCAGAATTATTAAAAAATCAGTAAATACTGTGCTACATATTAATACTGTGTATTTTTAAGAGTTTTTCTTCTACAAATAAAAGTTCTTTGATCTTTAAATTTTTAAGCGGTTTATCAGTTATTTATTTTATGTTAATTAAAATAAAAATTATACTTGATTAAACATTGTATCATTGTACTAGAAAAACTTTACTTATGTGAGTTTTGCAATGTCTGAATTTGTTACTATATGTAGGCTGTTTGTTTTTGGTGAATATTAATTTTGACCAAATACTTAAGAATTCTTTGGCCATTTACTATAAATGTTTGTTAAATAGGTAATAAACAGATAAAAATTATAGATAATTGTAAGTCATAATTTATTTTTTTTCTAAATTTTGTCTAATTGTGAAAAAAATGTGGCTGTGTCATGTTTCTTCATAAATAATGATGAAATGATTCAGTTTTATAATTCTGCATTTTATAAGTGGGTAACAATTTTTTCAGGTAAAGAAAATGTCCACACCAAAGACAAAATCACCTCCATCTAATCTACAATTAGTTTCTGACAATGAAGTTGCCATCTCTTTAGAAAGATTAATAGATTCTGTTGTCGGGGAAGTGACAGCACATAGGTTTGCTCTTAAACCTCAACAGGTACAGTAAATAAAAATTATCATTCTTCAATTATTTACTTGATTTTGGTGGGCACCTTAACTCAATTAATTCTTTCTTTTTACTTTTGAAGCAGTGCCTGCATAATTATTATAAAATTTAATCAGTAAATATGATATAAACTGTATTAAGTTTCTTGAATCCTTAATTTACCTTATTTTAAGGTGTTTTATTAAAACATATGCATTTTTTTGTAAATTATTTCGTTAAAAACAAAAAAAATCCATTTAAATTTACTTAGTGCTTTATTAAAATATATACATCGTATGTAATAATGTATGTATTTTGATAAAACACCTTTAAATAATTTTAAATGATTTTTTTTAATGGTATAATGCATATGAAAGATTTTATTTCAGATGATGAGCATGTCATATGCTCATCATCCTGCTAGATTCCTGCCAGTGGCCCATGGGAAGAAAAGCTAAAACATGGATTGCATCTATCTTTATAGTAATAAAGATTCTTTTATAGAATTTGTACCTTAAAAATTAAAAAAATTCAATGTGTAGAACAAAATGTTAACTAAGAATGAATATCTAAAATCATCATTTTTTTTTTTTAAATACATAGAGAGAAATATATTTTCGAGATGTAAATCTGATGAATATTTATTTTATATACAATGGGTGATCGGTTAACGAAGTTAATCCATTCCAAAACAATGTTCGCTAACCGAATTGTTCGTTAACCGATCATAGCTTTTATATTGGTTTGTATGGGAATTCAATTAATTCGTTCTTAGAAGCTAAATAATGTATAAAATAATATAAATCTTTTCTTTATAATAGGGTCAATATACTTTCTTATTTAATATGGACAGATCTATTTTGATGTCTTTGTCCTTGTTGTGGTGTATTAAAAAATAAATAAATGGCATGCCCTTTGTAAAAACTTTTAGGATTACATTCAATGACTACCATTAAATCATATCAATTTGCCACTTTGACTTTTCAAAAACTCCTTAGTTCTCTAAAAGGTCATGTTTCCTGCAGGGCCCAATAAAGCTCATGTGAAACCTAGAGCCTGTTAATAATTTGTGAACTAAATTTTAATTAAAAATATTTCTTTAAAAAGGAACACAAGTTATAAAAATTAATGTTTCTAATCTGTTTATTCTAATTTGGGGGCCCTAAAATATAGGGCCTGAGATAGCCCATGAATTAATTAAACCATACGTATATAAGTTTTAAAATGCCCGACAATAAATCGAATGAAATGTTCGATAAAAAAAGTCGACAATAGATGTAATTAAATGTAACTCAGCAAACCTCAAACACAGCATTGCTTCTTCTTGTCTTTGTTTTGTAAGGTGTTCGTTAACCGAACATAAAAATCTCTCACCAAAGTGTTCGTTAATCGATCTCTTCGTAAACCTAACAGTTCGTTAACCGATCACCCACTGTACTTACTATCTGTACCCGGCCACGTGTTGCTGTGGCTCAGTCTGGCTAAATGGAAAAGAAAGAAAAGAGAAAGTGCTCGTTTCTAATATGTTTAATTTCACAATACTTGTGGGTATACAATATTTTTTGATGTTACATTGTCTGTGCAGATATAGAGATATTCTGATTTGCCGATTCTAGAACTCAAAACATATAATTGCCCGTGTGAGAAGCAATTCATATCTAGATCTAAACCGCAGAATTTTAAAGCTTGGCCCTAAGCTTTGTTGATGGAGATTACAAACGCTAATCAAACAAGTAATTGCAATCTCTTAAATTGAAATTGCGCATCCATTGGAATCAAAGGAATGCGAGGAATGAGGACATCCTCAGCTTTGAAGGATCCTGTCAAGATTGTTGCTTCTACAAAGTTGCTCATTATTTTTTTACTGCAAGCGGCGTGCCGTTGCAAAGATTTGGATTGTGAATATTTCGTAACATCATAATTGGCAGGCCAACTGTCAATTGCAGTACATGCGGTGGCATCGCTGGCAAATCGAGTGAAATAAAAATATATGTGCCGAGTTAAACTTATGGCATTGAGCTCACAGGCTATTCATACTAATTGTATATTATACTCTTATTTAAAATAATAATGCCCATTGAAAAATAAATTAAGGGGTATTACCCCTCATTTCCCCCCTTTATACTTAACCAACGAACCTCCAGATCTAATCAGGGACACACCTTATCAGAATAAACTGGTATAACAAATTTGAAGCAAAACGGATAATTCTGCATGAAAAAGCCATTTATCTAAATTAAGGGGGATTATCCCCAGTTTGCCCATTTATATTTATTCAATGAACCCCCAAAACAAATCAGGGGAACGCCTTATCAGATAGAACCTATCCACAAAATTTGAAGTAAATCGAATAAATCTACATGAAAAACCAAGTTATCTAAATTAAGGGGGGGGGGGATTAGCTCCTCGTTCCCCTTTGCACAACCAATAAAACACCAAAACTAATCAGGAAAGCGCTTTATCAGAATAA
>CAWVRF010000262.1:0-34605 GCA_963932465.1 Maratus speciosus | reverse complement strand
GTCAATGAGAAGTGGAAATAGGAGAAGAAATAATACTAGCTTTAGGAAATTCAAAACAATGATTGGAACGCAATGGAAGGTTGGGTTCACTAAGTGCCCTCTATATACGCATGCATACATTTGCGGACATACTTTGCTACGTAAAATCGATTTTCTGATGTATTCTGTACTTTTCCACGAAATTTGAACGGTAAGTTTTGAATTACGCTGTATATAAAAAAAAAGTAAAAAGAATAAAAATAAAAAAGGGATTAAAAGGACCCCTCGGCTAATGAACTGCCCAAAGCGGTAAAAGTGAGAGTGTATGTATCCGGAAGAAGTGATGTATGTGGCAGGAAACCATCGAAAAACAGGTACAACTACGGTAGGATCGCCCCACACAAGATATATTTGCATATATACAAATTTTTTGATAAATGACATGATTAGTACACCTTTTTTCTCTCTTGTGTGGAGAGATCCTGCGTAGTGATGCCTGTTTTTCGATGGTTCCCTTCCAGGTATGTCACTTCTTTCGGATATATAAACTCTCACTTTACCGCTTTGGTCAGTTCATTAGTCAATACTCGGGGCTATAACCGAGGGATCCTTTGAATCCATTTTAATTTTTAATCTTTTAATTTTTAATTTTTATTTATACACTAGCCGCCTTCGCCCGCTACGCTGGTCGGTTTTTCTAAAGAAATCTTGAATGAAACAAAATATATCTGTGACTTTGATCATGCGTTTTAAAGCAATGTGGACATTTACCTGGTGTATCCAATCGAATTTCTGAAAGGAATATGAATGTCATTACACTATTATATCTTTTATTGAGTCATACAAAATGTAGACTGTTAAGGACCAATTTCTTTAGTTGATCTGTTAGTGTAGGATTCGGTAAAGAACAATAGAACAATATGTAATATACTAAAAGCGTTCATGAAAAATTATCAATGCAAGTCTCATCAGAATCTGTTAATTGGACTTATTGAAAAGGCTGATCGTTCATAATAATTGGGTTCGCCTGATTCTAGAACTTTCATCTATAATTCTACAATCAAGCAACCTGACAACCAAGCAACAGCAAATGATATGTGCTTTGTATTGAAACATTCAATGAAGAATTAACTAACCGATCAAGTTGCATCAAAATCCACTTCAGAATCTTTTAAACTGGAAAATATACCGAAACCGTCCCTAAAAATGATCTAATTAACAGTTTAAATCCCATAAAAAATCATTCAGTGGAACCTTTAAAAAAAGCAAATCTTTCAAAATTCGGTTCATCTGATTTAGAACTTTCCCCATAATTATTTAACTAATCAACGTAGAACGTTATGTTTTATACTAACATCTTTTCTGAAAAATTATCTAACTAACAATGTATGTCCCGTCAAATTCTATTCAGCAGAACTCAAGATATAAGCGGCCGGAATAAAATTTCTCTTTGCATTATATATATATTGAGATAGTTAAATATAACTTTCATAATCGCGTTCACCTGATTATAGAACTCTATGGGAGGTAGGGGTAGGTATATACTGCATCACTTCTGAACTTTTTAAAGAACTCAGCTCAACTTCCATAACTATAGCATATATATTCTCTAGTATACCATATCTCTGTAGCGTATATCTTCCAATTTTTTTTACTGCACCACTGAGAACTTTTTCCGCATAGCTCCGTAACTAAACAACACAGAATGATATGATAAATATTGAAAAATCTCTGAAATATTATCTAACTTACTGTGCATTTAATTAGTTGACTTGAAATCTTTCATAATCGAGTTCACCTAATTTTAGAACTGCCGTAGCAACTTAGAATGATGGTTTTTACATTAAACCATTTATAAACCAAATTTACTATTTAACAGTGTAAGTTCTACAAAATTCTGTTCAGTAGAATCTGAGTTATAGTCATATTTACAATATTTATTGCTCATTAAAACTTTTTTCTTTACATTTGAAATAAAATCAGTAACTGTTTTGGTATTTCCCTGTTATGCCAACACCATTGTCACCAAGCGTAATAGTTGGCACAAAAATTAAATGATACATTTGAAAAAAAAAACTTGTTGATAAAAAAAAAAAAAAATGAGCATTTAAAAAATATAACTTTTGAAAATTACATGCTTTTATCTACCATTTTTTTAAATCAATAAAAATAATGGTACTACTTGGTTATCCCGCCGACCAAAAATCTATTGCCAAACTATAAGATTAAAGGTCAGTAATGGTTGATCGTAAATGTCACATTCACTTGCCTTTAAGCAAGTTACATGTATTTACTTCATCAGGTGATTTTTATTTCGACTTTTTAAATGTATTTTTATTAATGTTATACTAATTTATTTGTTCTTTCGTTATTTAAAATAAAATTATGTCAATTTGTATAATTTGGCGAGTGGTTTGGCGATGTATATAATTTGGCGAAATTGGTCGACGGGTACCAGAATAAATACTTAAAATATAAGAATAAATAAATATTTTGCAAGTAATAAAATGTAGCCAATTTAAACTGCCGTCTTGTAATTGTAAATGTCTTTTACTACTGAAGCATGGCGTACGTAATACGTATGTCTCACATTTCAGTAAACATTTCATTCTTTCAATGAAGACATTCATGGTTTTTTTAACAAAACATTTTTATATGTATAATTCCTAACTTCTGAAATAATTTTATTGTAGCTTCCTCATCATCAGATAACTGCGAAATGGTAAAATCTATATCAGTATCAGTAATAAATATTTTCTATTCAAAAAATAACAAATTAAAAAGTTTTGCGAGATTATGATGGAATAAAATGAATTCCATCATTAAAAATTCCTGCATAAAAATATTCACGTTCAATAATTAGTAAATGTTAATGTGTGGCACGATTTGCAATAAAAATCGTTTGCACGATTAGGGTTGAAATAAATGGCGCGATACCATACATTTTGGCATGGTATCGCGACGAGAATTAGAACGAAAAAGTACTACAGGTTTTTTTTTTTAATTTATTAATTTTAGTTTTTTAGGCGTTTGTAATATTTTCCCTAACTGACATAATTGTTTTAATTATTTAACCAAAAGATTGGTTAAAAAATTATTCAATTTGAATTTCTTCCCTTGCTATAGTAACAGAATGAAGAGAATGAGTTTTTAGAAATTATTACTTGAAAAATTCAGGTTTTGGCGCCAAAGGTAGTGCCAAATTAGAAAATATGAAATATCTCTCGAACTATTGGGCTTAAAAGAATTTAGTTAGTACCATTCGATTCAGCATACAAAAATACACCAAAATATGTTATCAGTTAAAAAATAACTATAAAATCAGATTTTTAAGGAATTTTTTTAAAGTTCGTTCTCTTTTTTACCCCCCTTAGGGGTGGAATTTTAGAAAATCCTTTCTTAGCGGCACTCAATGCCATAAGAACTATTTTTACCCCGATTTTCAAAATTTTAGGTTCAATAGTTTTGGCTGCGCGTTGATTAATACGAAATTCAGACTTTCTTTTATATATATACCGGGTGTCCCAAAAAGGACTGACTGATTTTAAAATTCAATAACTTGCAAACGGTGACAGATATTAAAAAAATTCTTGCAGGAGGGTTATGCATAAGGTCAAAAGTTTTATTACAGTGATTTTCAATTTTAGTTCGATTTACAAACAATAGATGGCGCTGTAAGCAATAGTCGCTAAATACAGGCTCGATTTTTGGTCCTTTATCTTGTTCCATGCAGAAAAAGGAGATGGAAATGTATTATCCGGGCCACGAAGTACCAAAAATCGAGCCTGAATTTAGCGACTATTGCTTACAGTGCCATCTATTGTTTGTAATTCGAACTAAAATTGAAAATCACTGTAATAAAACTTTTGACCTTATGCATAACCCTCCTGCAAGAATTTTTTTAATATCTGTCACCGTTTGCAAGTTATTGAATTTTAAAATCAGTCAGTCCTTTTTGGGACACCCGGTAGATGTATAATTTTCTATGCTTATTTTCACACTGATGAAAGGGATTTGGGCATCCTTGAAAAGCCCCTAGGTGGCTTAATTTTATGGAGGTGCAGTTTGTGTGCTTTCAACGTTGTAAATGTGTAGCTTATGTCTATTAAACTCACACAAAGTGATTATTTTTTGGTTATAAGTAGTGACTAGTATTGAAAAGCAGTTGTAGTTGTAGTGAACTGCATTTTCGATAACGTAGTTAATTACATTATCGATAATGTAGTTTCAGTAGTTGCAGAATAAAAGTAATTTTCCAACAATTTAGTTTTGGAAATTTAAAAGAACAATTGATTATCTAAAAGATTATTTTAATACAATAAACGCTTATATTGTGAAATTTTCTAAATGAGTAAATGCAGTATTTAGTCTAAATAGGGAATAAAAATATTTTTACAATTTCATTTTATTTTGAGCAATATTTAATTATTAACTAACTTAGCAGATATTTAACAATAAATAACAATATAAATAAGAATTTAAAGTTTTTAAAATAAAATTGTTTAATGTAAAGTTTTTCCTTTCTAAAATCTTATCATGTTTTCCAGAAAAATCTCGTCAAATTTACACATTTTCACTTTGATAAATTCAGAATAATATTTTGGACACAGTAAAATCATGTTATCAGCAGAAATCATTAACGCAACAGAACGAACTCTTAACTTTTGTGAAATGGTAAATATCACATTGTCAGAGTTTACCATAGATAAACATGAACAGAACAGCTTTCACTATTCAGGAACGTAATTTCCTTTTCGCCTCTTTCGCTTTATCCTTGTAAAAGTGATATTGGCTTTGATTTCAGAGTACGTAACAAATTTTCAAATCTCAATATCTTATGGTTTTCTTATCCCGATGAAAAGTAGTTAGATGAGGCATACTGACAAGATTAAATTAGTTATTAAAACTTGTATCGGTATCTTTCTCCATTAAGTATTTGACTTATCTTTAAAAGCTTTATTTTAGTTACTAGCCGCCCTTGGTGACTAGTTTGGTCTCCCTTAAATGTATGCTAAGCATTGTATAATGTTACTTTTATTCATAATTTAATTTACTTACTTAATCCTCCGCCAAATCAGAAGATTTTGATAGAGAAATGAAGAACTCGGTATTCTTATGCTAACCTGGCGAAGGTGATAAATCGCCCAAACACTGTTCCCGTCGCATGTTTTCGTATTTCATTAATTTAATATCCTTTCACTCATTTTATCTGAAATATATAACTTCAATTTAAAACTGAAATATTTAAAACCCGTGACTTTCAATTATTTCTTTATTTTAAAATAAAGAAAGAAAAGGAAATAATAATAAATAATGCAATAAATCATGACATTTAATTTCCACATCAAAGCATTGTTTTAATTTACCAACAAAAAAATAAAATATGCTAACTGGTGAGTTAAAAAATGCTATTGCGAGATTTGCGTCCGGCTAATATAAAAGTACCAAGAATTCTTTGCGATCATGGCAACTTTTAAGTGGTTTTGTTGGAAAAAAAACTTTGATTAAAAATGGTCTACTTGCATAAGCGAAGAGTTCAGTCCGTAATTGTTAATGACAGTCACACGACATGAACTATTTTAATAGAGATGAAATGATGGCGATGGAACACATTTGGTGATTCTCACCTGCACTCGTCTAACATTAAAGTGCCAAAATAGCCACCTGGTAAATAAAAAGCGAAGTGGCCAGCCTGTAACTGTTGATAACAGTCACATGACTTAGGCCATTATTATAGAGATAATGCACGATATAAAATATCGTAATTAATTTTTTTTTAATTCACGCTATTTCCTGTAACATCTTATCGATTCTCTCCTCCTTTTTTTTTCTTTGAATTTCCCTTAAGATTTCGATACGATAAATAGCATAGTGCTGACAGGACTCAAAAATCCTGTGCAACCAAATACTGAATTCTGAGAAATATTTATTATCTTTCTCAGTTTGCAGCTGATAAAGATGAAGAGCTTTTATCTAAAACAACGTAATTTCCTTTTGTATTCAAAACAAGCAACAGCTTTTAAAATTTCAAAATTTTATTATTTTATTTTAAGATGAAATGTTTAAAATAGTTAATGATGTATGCATGTAAGATTTAATTGGTTGATGCAATAAAACATGCAACATCATTTACATGGTCAATCATTCCTACTTTTATATGCTGTTTCTTTGCAGTTAAAACACTACCTGATCAAACCCGGCCTTCCCGGGTTAGAGAATGTAGATGAAATCCTGTTTTCATTGAAACTACAATGGTTTATTTTACATTTAATATATTTTTTGGATAATCCACTAATAATACCGTAAAACCATTTTAATATGAAAACCATCAGTCATGTATTGCAATAAAGTTTCGAAATTTATTAAAATATAGCACAATTAAAAATGAATAATAATAATGCAATAAAAAATGTATAATAGTTGAAGAAATCGCCAAAGAATTCGCTATATACAGATGTCTTTTTTATTCTGGTAATTTCCGTGTTTTAAGTACATAGTTCGGTTATATGCCTGTTTCATATTATTATTATTTTATTCATATTATTTTATTTATTTATTGATGAAGTTTTAGTTTCTTTATAGCTTATTTGCTGAAAACAAATACAATTTATATAATTTCAAGTGAAACGGTTTAATCTTTATAGTAATCGTCTGCATGTGCTAGGGGTAATAGATTTAACAATAATCATGCTGAAAAAAAAAGTGCACAAAAAATCAGTAAGTATGATAGAGTTTCAAATAAACTGTATATTAAAGAACTTCCTTTTTCCTATTTGGCTATGTAAAAATTGAACTTTTGTCGTGATTAAAAGTTTAAAATTTGCAGTAAAAGTTAGATTTAATCGTCAGTTTCAGAGCTCGCTTTCTTTTTCCCTTCCTGTAAATTGGTTCATGAACCACTTCTTGCGACAAGTACCTACCACCGATTAGGCATCTAAAATTCACATTTCCTTACTCCCCAAGCAGGATATGTGTGTGTAATGTGCAGGAGCCAGATAAACAAAGTCAATTAGTTAAGCAAGCGGTACAATAGAGAAACCAGCAAATAACAGCCTCTGTAATTAGGTCGTCCAGGGCGTTGGTCTACTGGAGGGCCGCCATGCTGTAATCAAGCGGACAACCGTCCCGTGCCAGAGAGGTATACTTGTTCGGCTAGGGAAATCTGCAGCTAGGGGAGTCTGCTCATCGGCTTGGAGTCAGCCATGTACGCTAATGGCGCCTGGTACATGTAAAATCCGTCGTGGGTGCAAAGTCTTCCAAGTTACCTGTGAATTATACCTCCGGAAGTATCTGGAGGATATCCTGGCCTTGCCAGGTGAAGGTCTGGTCACCTGATCAAGGTTGTAAATTACGAGAGTAATTTGAGTAAAAAAGTGCAGGTACAAAACAACAAGATCATGTTAAGTAAACGTTGTTAAGTAATGTTAAATAACCGGATTAACTAAGTTCACATCTAAGCAGTAGGAATAATCCAATAGGATGAAGATCTAGGCACTCGTCAGATTTAGTGCCGCTACGCGGCAATTAGATGGTCACCGTCCCGATACCAGGTATCAAACCCGTTCAGCTAGGGCGACCAGGCAGCTAGGTGCCTGTTCATCGGTTAGAAAGAAAGAAAGAGCCCGCTTAATGCCAGCTTTGCGTCAGAGATTGCCAACATCAAAATGACGGCAGCGTCACCCGCGACACGTTTTTCATTCATAATATACATAGTTTATATACAGCAGATAATCTAACAAGGAAGGTCTCCATACTGGGCATACTCAGAATATTTTGAAAAAAATACCCAATTAAACTAATTATGTATGTAATAAAGGATCAGTCAAATTTAATGGCGGAATTTCAGTAGAAAGTCTGTAAAAAAATAAAATAATTTCGAATATTTGGCACGAAAATACGAAAGTGACACGCGATTTGGCGAGCAGGATTTTTCCTCGCCAAAAGCAAACGATTTTAATGCATCTGAAAACTGTTTATTAATTGTTTTATAGAATGCACGGTTTTTAATGAATCTAAACTTAATGAAAGAGGTTATTATACATTTTTTTATTACATATATATGTTGCTTGTTGCTATAGTTATTTAATTTTATCACTCTAAAAATATTTTCTATGCTTTGCAAGTTGCAAATATCTATTTTAAGTTATAGTCAGCTGACATTTGATTAAATATCAAAGACGAAGTCGTTTCCATAGCAACAAAATCAAACCGACAGTGTTCTATCTGCCTCATTTTTGAGCTTGAAATAATTTAAATCAATTTAAATTTTGCTTTAAATCATAAAATATGATATTTAAATTTTATTATAAATTCATATAAATATATATGAGAAACTGTAGTTAAAACAAATTAAAAATGACAAAACTAAAGTTATTTAAATTAAACTTTTATAAACAAATTCAATATAAAAAGTTTTTTTCCTACATAAAAGCGTATTTTTTTTTCATCGCCAACCGGCGATAAATCGCCAAATAAACGAAAATTTCGTTATTTTTTTACGGACGCTGTATCGGGGTTCCGCCGAAAAATTTTTTGTAAACATATATATCCATATGAGAAGAACATTCTGTAATTTTTTCAGATTTTTCTGAGTATGCCCGTATGGAGACCTTCCTTGTAAGTAGTTCATTAACGCCCGATTGCTAAACTGGAAGTGCTTCATATGATTAAGGATAGAGAGAAAAACATAACTTAATTAAAAATACCTCAATTCCTGAAAGCGAAATTATTAAAAGAATTATATGTTTCGCGCATCAAAAATATTACTCGCATAGCGAAATGCAAAAGTAAACAGAGGGCAGCACCTGTATTCTTTCAAGTAAAGTTTGTTTCAAAGTTAACACCATAGCAAATTTAAGATTATCTCTTTGTAAATTAAAATGAACGGGCAGTCGTGGAAAAAAAAAAAAAAAGTAAACACCCCCTACTAAACTTCTCAACAAATTATTGTAGAAGAAAGTTACTGGTACCGAACGATTGGAAATAAAGTCTACTTTTAACTGACGTATATAAAATTTGCTTAGGGGTCCATCTACATATTAATACGAATCCAAACTTCATTTTTTTTCAATGGCAATACCCAATTTTAACGAGATATTTCAAATCTTTGGTTCAAACTATGCCTAGACTCCAAATTTCAAGTCATTTGAATTATAAGTTTTTGAATGATAAACATTCAAAATTTAATGCTTCTAATGTTAAATTACATTTTCATATTTCTATTTATAACTTCTGAAATTATGATCCTAATGTTCAAATTTTTTGTGTAGCAATAATGCTAATTACCCAAACATAAATACGTTGATATTGCAATTTTTATAATTTTCTTATGAATTATGAAATTAATATTCGAAAAAATTATGAATTGCAACCTACAATTTTTTTGATGGATTCAGATTTATTAAGTCCTGCTTTATGGAAATCCAAAATTTCACATTTTTCTTCCAAGTAGTTTTCAAATTATGCTTTAAAAACGGCAAAATGATGGTTTAAGGGGCCGTCTATGATAGAAGTGACTAAATATTTTGAAATTTCTTATGCTATCCTGTAATCTAACAGGCTTAATTGACTGCTTAAGGTGCCTTGATCAAGAAGGGGGCTCACTCGGTTAACAATCGAAAACCGAACTTCAATTTGGACACAGCCCTTAAAATATGCTCGTTTTAAAATAATTAATTTCTCGGAAACTTATGGCACGAATTGCATAAAAATTTGTTTTTAGACTAATTGAAGGGTGTAGAGTTCATTTATGCTGTCAGAATTGTGTACTGCTATTGAAAAAAACAAAGTTATGGTTCGTTTTAATATGTAGATGGCCCCCTAAGCAAATTTTATATACATCATTTAAAAGTAAATTTTATTTTCAATCGTTCGGTACCAGTAACTTTTTTCTACAATAATTTGTTGAGGAGTAAGTAGGGGATGTTTATTTATTTTTTCACACGACTGTACTTTAGCGTTAAAGAAGATAACGCATTTCTCCATATAATACGCGCACTCTGATTTTTATCTGTCAATGCTAAACCGAATTTTAAAATGCAGTTCTTAAATTTGTGTTTTTTCATATATCATATTCTTTTATCTATTTAATGCTGAAGTTTTAATTTTGTTATGAAAAATAGACAATAGCTATAGATCAATTATGAAATCTCATTACATCACTTTCATATTTTCCTATTTTCTTTTTCCATTTTCGGATCAAATTTTTATGTGAAAAAAATGCATTTTTTTCTTTTTACAAAATATATTTCCAAACTAAAAATGGTGCTAAAAATAAAGTAAAAAAAAATGTATGAATAAGCATGATAATTCCAAAAAGAGAAAGAATTAAAGAATTTTATTTCATTTTTCTACTGATAAGGTCACGGGTATCCTCTTCCCCAACACACATACACACATACATACAAATACTACTACTTCTACTATTACTAATAATAACAATAATAAAATCGTCTGCACTAGCGAATTTTGGTACAGTTTTGAAATTATATTTAGAAGTACATATTTTTCCAAATTCGATTTTGAAAAATTGAAATTGTTCCATTACATATGTTAAATTTGTGTTTTTTCATATATCATAGCCTTTTATCTATTTAATGCTGAAGTATTAATTTTGTTATGAAACATTAGCCGGAGACAAATACTGAATTATATTTATATTGCTCTAAATACAAATGGATTAGATCGTAATGAAGCCTGGACTTGATGGAGATAAACTTAAAAAAATGATGTTTGAAAATTATTTTAATAGTCATAATAAATCAGTCAATTAAGATAGGGTAAAAAAAAAATTGCATTTGAAAGCAGATTTTTTCCTCTATACATCGTTGTAAAAACTGAAAATGTGCGATGTTTAGAAAAAAAAAAAAAGTCCTTCCGGCCAGTGCCGGGAGGAAGAGGTAGCTTTCATATTCCTTATTTTTAAAAAGCAAGCTTATATTATTCAAACACACGAAGCTCAATTTAGTGGTAACCGATTATAGAAGATCCAATACTAATTTTTATCCATACTAAATCATTATGAATGAGAATTTCGCGAAATTATCCAGCTTTATCGAAGCTGCTTTTAATTAAAGTAACTTATATTTGGTTGCCAAATTCGGCGATATCTTGAAGTTCCTGCCATTTTAAGCCAACATGGTGGATAAGGCTAACGAGTGAACTTGGTCGAGACCTTAGTAATTCTGTGCACATGCTCACTCACATCTGAATTGGTTGATATATGCAAGTGCTGTCTCAGGCAAAAGATCAGATTTTTAAAGATGTCACCCACATTAGAAAATGAAACTGCTATATCTGAGCCATTTTTTAAGACAAAGACAAAACAAAAAATCCTTATATCATGGTCAAGTACTTAAAAAAGAAACCCTTTTCAATTTCTAATTTTTTTGCACCTCACTTTAAATATAATTTTTTATTTAATTTAATGGCCTCCATTTTGAAACAAGATGGCTGATGAAGCTGGCCAGCGAACTTGATCGAGACATTACGATATACTATCCACATGCCTTCTTACATCGAAATAGGTTAATAAATACGCGTGTTATCACGTGACAAATATCAGATCGTTTCAAAATGTCAGCCATGCTAGAAATTCAAAGTGCTATATAATTCAACCATTTTTTAAGATACACATAAAAAAAAAACACATAAAACAAACACATAAAAAAAATCTTTTTCATTTTTCAATTTTTTGATAACTCATTTTAAATTTAAAATTTAATTTTTTTTAAATGGCAGCCCTTTTGAAACAAGATGGCGAATGAAGCTGGTCAACGAACTCCGTCGAGACATTGGTATGTACTATGTACACACCCAGTTACATCCAAATCGGTTCATAAACACACCTGTTATCGCGTGACAAAAATCAGGCACAATAGAAATTCAAAATGCTATAAGCCATTTTTTTAGATATAGACGAAACAAAAACTGTTCCCGAATCTTTATCTTAAGGTCAAACACATACAAAAAAATCTTTATCATTTTTCAAGTGTTTGGTACCGCATTTTAAATTTTAAATTAAAAATTTTTTAAATGGCTGCCATTTTGAAAAAAGATGGCGGTTGAAGCTGGCGAACGAACTCGGTCGAGACATTGGTACGTATTATGCATACACCAAGGTACATCCAAATCGGTTCATAAATACGTCTGTTATCGCGTGATAAAAATCAGGTCATTTCAAAATGTCAGCCACGCTAGAAATTCAAAGTGCTATAACTCAGCCATTTTTTACGATATTGACGAAACAAAAACTTGTCCGGAATCTTTGTATCAAGGTCAAACACAGAAGAAAAAAATATTTTTCAATTTTCAGTTTTTTGGTACCACATTTCAAATTAAAATGTTTTAAAAAAAATTTAAATGATCGCCATTTGAAACAAGATGGCGGATGAAGTTGGTCAACGAACTCGGTCGAGACATTAGTACGCATTATGTATACACCAAGGTACATCCAAATCGATTCATAAATACGCCTGTTATCGCGTGTCAAAAATCAGGTCGTTTCAAAATGTCAGATAAGCTAGAAATTCAAAGTGCTATAACTCAGTCATTTTTTAAGATACAGACGAAACAAAAAATGCTCCGGAATCTTTGTAACAAGGTCAAACACATAAGAAAAAGATATTTTTCAATTTTCAACTTTATGGTACCACATTTCAAATTTTAAATGAAAAAGAATTAAATGGCCGCCATTTTGAAATAAGATGGCGATTAAGCTGGCCAACGAACTCGGTCGAGGCATTGGTATGCACTATGTATACACGAAGTTACGTCCAAATCGGTTCATAAATAAGAGAGTTACGGTGTGACAAAGATCAGATTATATATATATATATATTGATTATTCTCCAATTTATCCTACTCTTAATCATAATTTAAATGGTAAAACAACACGTAATAAACGAGGAAAGGGTTCATCATCAGTTGTAGTTTCCAAAAAATCTATCACTAAACAAATTAATGATCTTCAAATTATTTAGAGAATTATAACTGGTTGTTAATTCGAAAAAACATCTTTGATATTAAAAAGAAACAGATTGTACAACATTTAAATGTATTTCTAAGTAAATCTTTCTCTAAACATTTCTCTGATATTTATTTTGACCTAATTATGACTAGGGTTAATCTTTTAAATATTAATTTACAAAAAAACATAAAATTCACAACATGAATACTCAAATGATAGTTACTTTTTCAAATCACATATTTAATAAAATTAATATCAATTCTATAATTAATGATTAAAATTGTTTTTTTCCTATCAATAATCTTCATATATCAAAAACTTTTAAATATCCGAATACAATTGGTAGAAAGATTTTTAACTACATTTTCAAAATATACATCTGCTGCAAGTAATTTTCCGTGTAACTGCAATGACCCCACTCTAAAAAAATACATAAACAATGATCATGCACATATAATCACTGGAAATCTTGATATTGTTAATGATTTTAAATTGAAACAACTAATGAGTTATGGTACTAAATATAGACTTCCACCTAAATTTAATGTTAAATCTATTATCAAACAGTTTGCATATGATATTGATATTTTTATTTATAAAATTTCTATCCCTTATAATAAGCCTATTGCATATTTTAATCAATGGAAAATATTAGTAATTGAAAAATTAACTATGGCTTTAAAAAATAATATTGCTGATTTGGTTTCTATTAATACAAAGCATTTTTTCCAACAAATTACTAAATTACAAAAAAACTACGTTATTACATATGTAGACAAATCTCCTAACAATTATGCTATTATATGTAAATTATATTATCACCAACTTCTTACAAATTGTATTTCTTCTAATAAGTCATTTCAAAAAACTAATGAAAATGTAATTGTAAATAATCGTAAAATTCGAAGTTATTATAAACTATTAAATATTTTATCTACTAACTTTAATTATCCATATTTAGTTCTTATTCCCAAATTTCATAAAACTACAAATAAATTTAGGACTGTAACTATTGGTTGCAATACATATAATAATAAAGCCAATAAACTTCTCTTAAAAATTCTTAATCAATTATATGTACTTACTACAAACAATGATAATACACATTGTATAAAAAATAGCTATCAACTTGTCAATATTTTAAAAAATCTTCATTGTGTTTATAATATAACGACGTATGACTTCAAAGATCTTTTTAATAATATAGACCTATTTGATTTACATAAAATTATAAATGCATTATTTAAAAAGTATTATAAAAAACTGGAATTACCATCTAATATAGATATTGCATATTTTAAATCTTTAACTAACTTCATTATCTATAATAATTATATATTGCAAGATAACACTTTATATTTACAGCATGTCGGTATACCACAAGGCGGTTGTACTTCCAGTTTACTCTCAGACTTATACTTATATCATTATGAACGTAATTTTACTAATAATAATCTACATTTATATCGTTATATTGATGACATATTTTTAATTGATACTGATCAATCTGCAATTACTCGATTTACAGTTGATTATCCCACTAATTTGGAATTAACGGAAAACCTTTTATCTAACAATACAATTAACTTCTTAGATCTTAAAATTACAATAAAAGACAACAAAACAATCACAGATTTATATGACAAACGTAAAGAATTTAAATTCAAAGTTAATACATTTACAAATTTTAAATCTTGTCTACATCATTCTGCATTTCGAAATATAATACTTAATCATTTATATAGAATAAAATGTTTATGTTCTTCTCCTCTAATTAACAATAATATTAAAAAACTAATTTATGATGCATTAAATCATGGTTTTCCAAAAAAATTCATATATTCATTAATATACAATTAGTACTTTTCTTACATGATCTTTTAAAACAAATTAACACATGCGTAAACAAAATTACAAAAAAATTATAAAATAAAAAAATATCTATAAAAAATTAAAAATTGTAAAATATAAAAAAAAATATTATAGGTTGGTTGGGTGGGTAGATGTTAGAGTACGGAGGAGGGTGGTGTTGTCTGGATAATACGCAATGGTTAATTATAAAAAAAGGGGCTTTTGTATTATTACTATATTTTTGATACGTATTTTATATGGATGTTGATTTGATATTTTATATGTAATTGGAGAATTTCATTAATATTATAATTTGCTTAATTATTGATTAATCTTATTTACAATCATTTGTTATTAAATTTTAATTTACTTAGGACAATATCATATTAATTACTAATAGTATGCCATTTTTATAGTGATTAATATACATATAAGTATGTTTAATATAAATATAGTTATACTGTATGTATTAAAATTGGGTAATTATTTTTATTATTATTCCTCTATTCTTTTTAATATTTATCTATTTTTAATTTATTATCGGTTTAATGTTTTTGAATGTCCCACATTCATACTTTTAGGATTTTTATGGATGTATGAAAATAATCCACCCTCTATATTTGTGCTTTTTAAGTAATGGGAATTTAAGTATCATTTAACCTTCTATATACTTCCATATGTTTTTTATTTCCTGTTCATTTTATAATTATCTTATATATAATTGATTTAAAAAATAATTTTTATATTATTTTTAATAATTATTTATATTAATTATTACTGAATTTATTTTGTTTTATAGCATATAGCTATATGCTATATATTATCAATGTTCTAGAATTATTTAAATTCTTAGTTTAGTTTAAATAAGTAAGCTAATAGAATATTTTGTAAGCTTTTAAATTTTATTAACAATAGTTTTTTTTTAAATACATTGTGTGGTTTATATTAGGTTTATAATTATCTATATATAAGGATAAATTATTTACATTCAAATGCTTACAAATATTTATCTTGTGACAGATGAATAATAAAAGTAATACTAGATGGCAGCACCAAATTTTGTCTTTTGAAGATAGCTCTAAATTTTAATTTTTCTAGCTCCATTTCAGTTATAATTTACTACACCAGGGGTATTTTTAGCTAAATTTTGACGATATTGTTAAACAGTTATTAATTAATTTAATAGTGCATTTTAAATAATGTAATTACTATCTATTTATTTTATATTATATTAAATGTATTTAACAAGGTATTTCAAAATTTATTTCAAAATGTATTAACTGCATCCTTTGGTATCAATTACTGTGATTTCTTAACTGTTTTATTCACCTTAACCTTTATGATATTCTGGTAGCCATGTGCGCGTGGATATTTGTAAAATACTGAAATATTAATCGGTATGGTGTTTATTATTTATATTTATATTTTATATCCTATAAATATTTAAATAGGTTTTATTGATTCTTCCATTTCATATTATTTGTTTCTATTCTGTTTTCATTTTTAATCAATTCACTTGATTTTAATGGTTGTTTGGGCACAGGGGAAAATAATTCTTAGCTTTAGCTTATTTTTATCACAGAAAACAACCATTTTGCTTATATCATTGAATTCTGTGCCCTTGACAACGTAATTCAATATATAAGCTTTTCCATTTTTTGTCGGTGCCTACTTTTTTCTTTTTCTTCCATAATAATTCTTATAATATTTTTTTTTTTTTTTTACTTACATTTTTAATTCATAATATTTGTTGGTGGTAGGTTATGTTTAATTAATGGTTATATATATATATATATATATATATATATCTTAACTTTTGAACGGAGGGTGCACCCTCCGTTTCGGGGCCTGGTTTCGGGGTCTGGGAGTCATGATCGATGAAAATATGCCAAATTCTTTTGAAATCGTTTTCCTCCGAACGGCTGCAATAGGTAGCTTTTTGTAATGAAAGCTACCTAAAATGTAGTAGCAAAAACTGCAAGATCGAAATCTCATCGTTAACAGTTGCTATTCGCAAAATGACGTCAACGTTACGCACAGATGCGTTTATCTTTTATAATATAGATACTGCAAAAATATACTGAATGGCAAATAAAATTTCACCGTGCGTTAAAAATAGAAAAATAATTAATTTTAAGGAATGCGCGGTTAAAACATTAATTTTTTCCTTTCATTTTTCTCTTTCATTTTAACAATGGTCACTGAAAAGAAAATCTTTATTTTCAATGTTTATTTTTATAAATATAAAATAATTTAATAATAGCAAAAATTTCAGATTACTTTGAAACATTTTACTATCCGTTCATACTATTAAAAAATTTACACCCAAATAAAATATTTTTCATTCGAACAGGGGTTTTAAATATTTTAGACACAGTAAAACCGTATTATCAGATATATATCCGCAGAAGTCATAAATGCAACGAACTCCTAAATTTTGTGAAAGGTTCAATGTCATCGTTGTCATTTTACGATAGACAAACTTGAATGGCTTTTACCATAAAGGAACGTAATTTCCTTTACTCCTCTTTCGCCTTATTCTAGTAAAAGTGATATTGGCTTTGATTTCAGACTGCGTAACAAATTTCGAAACCTCAATATTTTAGGATTTTCTTTTCAGGAGTACATGTTGAAAGTTGTTAGATGAGGCACAAAAACAAAATTATCCCAACAAAAAGTTTTCGGTAAAAAAAAAAAAAAAAAAAAAAAAAAAAAGCGCCAAGTCCTCTTTAATGTTTCGGCCAGAAAAAGTAGTGATATCTGAAGTTCGCACAAGTTAAAAGCCAAACATCCCAAATCATTCATTGAAAATGGCTTCCTGCGACTTGGCCGTTAATGCCTTCTACAGCATTTCAAAATTAATGATTGAGAAATTACACATTTATGAATTATTTAAATATTAAAAGTAATATGAGAATGCAAAGAGGCAAATTCACATAAAGACATTATAAGTAAAAGATTTCTGATAACTACCATTCAGTTTCAACAAACATTAGTTTTGATTACAGATCATTTAGTCCACTTGTGGTTTAATTGCCATTTTGTACGGTCTAAAGCTAAAGTCATTAACGTAAAACCCAAGAAATAAAACAAAATTTACTTACTTCAAATCTTACAATATGTTACATTATATTTTATTGTATAATATTGAAATCTTGTCTATTGACGAAAGAGATTTATTTCGTTTGAACATTTAATACAGTTTGTTTGCATACATTAAGAGGTATTTGATTTATAAACTGATAAAAACTGATACTAATTATGTTTTAGCAATTAGGGCTCCTGAATACAAGTATTTTGTTATTTTTAATTTCTAAGCATTTAAATAGACTGAAGTTGTTTAAATGCTTTTTCCAAATGTGTATTTTATTTCTGTACTCTGTGCCACAAAATGCCTAAAATAATCAAAAAATGTAGTTGGCATGTAGCTCATTGGTACATATTTTAAAATTTGAAAAACTCTCTCGAAGGCATTAACGGCCAAGTCGCAGGAAGCCATTTTCAATGAAAGATTTGGGATGTTTGGCTTTTAACTTGTGCGAACTTCATATCACTACTTTTTCTGGCCGAAACATTAAGGAGAACTTGGCGCTTTTTTTTTTTTTTTACCGAAAACTTTTTGTTGGGATATCACTACTTTTTGTATGTTTTTTCAAATTTGTTATTCTAAACTATATTAATATGAAAAAACTTAAATTTCTTTACTTTTATGCTAGCCGAGAGCAAATCTCCTCATTAGCCTTTTGTTTTTTCGCCAATAGCAGTTTTCATTTTTCACATGTGTAAATTAGAAACAATGCTTTGATTTTCAAATAAAATATTTTGGTTTACGTTATTATTTCTTATTTATTTATTTATTTATTTCTATGTTAAATATTCTATTAAATAAAATGAGAAAAATGCATCTATTTTAAATGAGATGAATGAAAAGTATATATCTTTAAATGAAATGAATGCAATATGAACAATGGAGTTGGGAACATTATTTGGCGATTTGCCACTTACGCCCGGCTAACATAAAAATAACTAAATTTATTTTATTGAGCTATACAAATTTATACTTTATTTCTTTTTATATTAAAGTACTAGCCGCCTCTAGCAAGCAGTATTGACCGTATTAATTCCATGTTAAACATTGCATCATGTGTCTGTTATTCATAATTTAATTTACTTGCCCATTCTTTTGCCAAGTCGGAAGCTTTTGATAGAGAAATCAAGAACTCTTTACGATCATGGAAGCACATCATATATTTTGTGTTGTTATGTATTTCATCTTTCGTGACAAATATCGCTTAACTCACTTATGCATGTTTCCTTAGCAGTTACGATTCGTTCTCTAATGCGGAAATTTTTAATCCTATTAAGTAATCTTTTCTAATTGAGGTCACTGCCAATTGTTGTATTTTAACTGATACGACTGGGTACAAGTGAATGGTTCTTATGAAATCCTTTGACAATATCTGCATTTGTATTAAACCATATTGATGCTAATATCTTTTTTTCACGTTAACCTTTTCAATAGACTCGATTACGGAAGAATAGAAGGTCTACCGGCTCACTACCATGATCCATTTGAAAATCTATCATTCTTCTCATCTGATCGTGTTGAAGAGTTAGTCAATGTGCCATGGTTTTAAGATTTTAGCTAATTTTATTTGAAACCTGAAAACTAAAATGCGAGGAACCGGATTATAGAAGATTCATTCTAACGTACATATCGATTAACATGTTACATATTATAGAATTATAATAATCATAAGGAGAACTGGCAGTTTCAATGCTTTAATAGTTTCCGTAAATTTTCTTTACATAATACAGAAGTTTTAGCGGTGTAAAGATTAACAATATAGTCACAGTAAGTATAATAACAGTACAATATAATAACAATAGCAGAGGCTTTGGGCAGTGACGAAACTATTAGCACTTTGGAAATATTAGTACGTTATATCATATAGCTATTCAGATGATATGCGGAAAAATAAAAATAGATGGCTCGCATTAATAATTAACTCATTTAAAAATAGCCACTAGCGTCAAATATTCGCCAAGCTTGGCGACATTTAGCAAAGTTTCGCAAAATTTGGTAATATATCATGTCAATTCTCAAATTTGGCGACAAAAAATGTTTTGTTTATTCTGACGTCATAATGATGCATATGTATTATGTATTATACACATACCTATAATATGTATGATGCAAATGTATTACGTATTATATGCATATATATAATATGTATGATGCATATGCATAAGTTCATTAACATCATTAAAACGCACTTAAAGGAATGTTCCATAAATAGTAGGGATAACTGCCAGAATGACCAGAATGCTATTGAGATTAAAATTCCGACATTTATAATAGACCGGGAGGCGTCTGTACACGTCATAACCTCATCGAGTTTACAGCTGAAATTTTAGGATTAGTTAAAACTAGATTAGCATATTTAAATGCAACAGGTCTGTTAAGTCATATCTTGGTAGAAACCACTTGAAGACCTAATTTTAGTGGTTAACTGATAGGTTTACGATTGTATTTTCCTGCATCCAAAAGTTTGGAAACATGGAGGAATGGGTGCAGGAAAATACAATGGAAAATCCACCAATTAACCCGTAAAATCGGCTCTGTAGGTGGTTTCCACAAAGATATGACTTGGCAGACCAGTTACATTTCAATACGCTAATCAATATTTAACTAATCCTAAAATTTCAGCTGTCAACTCGATGAGGTGGTGATCTGTGCAGACGCCTCTCGGTCTTTAATGAAATTTCTTTTAACGAAGTAAAAGATAGAAAGATGGACAGATAAATTGAAAGATTTGCCTTATTAAGATTTTTGTAAAAGCATATGAAAATTCATTCAGCTTGAAATCATGTAACACCTATATAACTCAGGCTAATTTTCTGTAATCGGGTTTTGGCGACTAACATATCTTATCTATAACTATAATCTTTCTTTTAAAGATTTAAAATTAACAATAAATTAACAGTAAGTAGGCTAATAATACAATATAATAACATTAGCAGCGGACTTCGGACGCCGCATCTGTCGCACATCGTTAAAGACAGTTTATTAGTTACACATTTCATTTAATTAAAAGGAGATTTTTAAACGCTAATATGGAATTAGGATATTTTTCCACTATAGGGACCTTGGCATTTTTTTTTTTTAATCTTGGCGCAATTCGGACTTCAGAAACTGAGATATGTTGCCAAATGATATAAACAACTATGAAAACAAACCTGATGATCTTTTATGTTGTCCATATATGTATGTATACATATAAACATTTTATTTATACATGTATAAAATATAGTTTTTTATGTACAAATTATTTCTGTCTGTATATAAAAATAAATATACGGGTTCCTTACATCAAATAAATTGTATACATATGGAAAAAATTGCTTGTGTATATGAAACAGTAAATAGGTTGCCAGAAAATGCGTTATTACTAAATTTCTTTTCTCGTCAAGGCAATTTTTTCTATTTCGCCAAGGCTACTATATCGGAAAAGTACCGAACTGCGATTATATTTTGTTAAATGTGCTATTGTTTTAATATTGTGAATATATCATAACCTATACTGATTAAAATTTTTAGGTACATTCATTTTTTCTATTTAACAAACATCTTTGGAAAGGCATATATATATAATGTTATTCTGATTGAAATCACGTGACCCCCTTCAAAACTCTGTAATCGAGTTTTGGCGACCAACATTGGCACAAGGAACTGTTTACGGCCAAATGAACACCCCCTGTTTGAAGGGTTTAGAGGCGGAAATTCTGTGTTTTCAGATTTTTCTGGTTAATTGTGCTACAAACCCGACTTACTTGTGAAATTTCATGATTCTACGACTTTTAGAAGTACCTTAGTTATTTGATGATGCGAAGTGAGTCAGTGACAAAAAAGCGCTTTTTCGGAATTTAATATTTCGAAAACTACTAAATATAGAAACATGAAATCGTGGAATCTTAGTTCAGTTTGACCATACGAGCATGTATATAAAAGAAAAAATTCTATATCTCTCCCTAAAACGACGTTATGAGGGGGTGAAAAGTATGTCGAAATGGTTCAAGAAAAGGTAGCTTACGGCTTGTGCGAACTTGGCGGACGCACTGCCGTGCTCCCAGATAGTTTTAGTAACGATTTAAATTTGTGCCGACATTTTTACTATACTAGGACTTCCCTCAGAGGGATTAGTCTGAGCGATATTACTGAGAACATAGATTTAATAATAACATGTGGAAGCAAAGAAAATGAGATGTTATCTTTAATTGTCCATATAGCTGCGATATAATGAAATGATGAAAATAAACGAATCGTAGAATTACAAAATTTTATATATAAATTCGTATACACTGTTTAAAAAAATGGGAAATCAAACCATTCAAGACAGCCATGCATGGATATAAAATTGAAAGTACGCAACATATTAAAAGTAAAATAGAAAATGAAACACTAAATTACTTATATCGGAATTTTAACTGTATTAAATGATGTCAAGAGCATAATCAGACGCTCCGCACCATTTTGAATAACCTTCAATGTCAAATACATGATGTTTAGAAAGAATGGACTATACTTTACATGGTGTGTGCTCCCCCGGAATAGTTAATATTGTACAATATCTGTTTTCCACGGATGCAATGAGGTTGTCGATAACATTTAAGGAATTCTCTCCTCAAAATCTAATATAGTATCAAAGTACCGAATACATCAACAGTGGCATGCAATGCTTCGTTAGAGTGTGTTTTAGATATGCTCGATCGGATTTAAATGATGAGTGTATGCTGGCCACTACATAAGCTGTATTGTTTTGTTTTCAAACATATTCTGCACAAGTTGCTCTCTCTGTACTCTGCAAGCTGTATTTAGCATGTATTAAATAAAAGAAATCGGCAATGATTACAACATAAAGTATGACAAAAGATCTGAATATATCGTCTGCATAACTTTTGAGCTGTCAAAGTGTCATTTGAAGTAATTTACAAATCCATACATATTTATTCAGGAAATCATGCAAGCTAACATACGCCAATATGAACCCGATTATAAAATTTCACCAGAATAAGTTAATATATAAAAAAGCTACTAATGATAATTGAGAATATGACCTTATGATAAAATGTCTAGAAAAATGAATCGGATAAAAAATTCATATCACATTTAAAACGGCACTTCCCTCTGTTAGTGGCCTTGGCGAGAGAGAGAAAAGCCTAGAGAAGGAACACTTTAACAAGTACTTTCGGGCAACCTACTCACTGTTTTATGCAGGTCTTTAATCAATATTTACACAATTTCTTTAATGCTAGGTGGGTATCAATCAGTTTTGTTGCATTTAAATCGCATGTTTTGCGGAGGAAATGTAGCCTAATGAAATATTTAAAGTTGCTGTACCTAATAATTCCAAATTAATGGTAATTGAGATCGCTTTCCGTTAATTTCATCTTTTTAAATTTTAATTTTTTTTAGAAACCATTCATAGAGACAATTGCATATTTTAAAACTAACCCGAAGCAAAATTTTAAGATTTTGGGCTCAGCAGTAACACAGAAATAGAAAATTTTTGAAAGTGTTTTTGTTTTTGCACTGTTTTATATTTCGACATTTTTAGAAATTGTTCTATTGCGAGAATTTACGTCATGATAAATACAGCCATGTCAATTTTCATGTTTATATTCCTAACAATTCCATGTACTTCGTTACTTAGATCATCTTTAGATCTTTTTCCGCTTTGTTCAGTCTTTCTATTTTTTAGAATTCGTTCTACAACGAGCATTTACATCTTATTAATTACTACCATGCCAAAGTTCTAGTTTCTAACCCCAACAGTATCCCAAAAATTTCAGTATTCCAAATAAATCATAGTTTAGAACCTTTCTAGAAATTTTTACGTTTATCCGTCAAATTGAACCTTTTAGAGGGCGTTCATTACGAGTATTTACATCTTAAAAGTAACTACCGCACCAAATTTAAAGTTTCTAACCCAATCAATATCACAGAAATCGCAATTTTAGAACTTTTTTTGCTCCTGCAGCGATGTAGGTTCTTGCACTGACATAAAATAGTCTGTTTTTCGGAGCATAGATGGCCACCAACATTTTTTTAAGTTGGCTATGTAGTTTCAGTGATAACACCTCACAGACGTGCAAGCATCAATAATATTATGTACTTTATAATATTATAGCGCTTTATAATATTAGCATTAGATGCACAGATACAAAAGCCATTTATCTGTTACAAACTAAAGTGCCGGCGTTGTCCAGAATTTGAAGGATGTTTGTTCTGAAAAATCAATTTCAAAATTTAACATACAGCACAAAACAAACATTAAAAAAAGCAGTCGAAATGTTGTATGAATGAATCATATGAAAATGCTATATAAAAATGTATAAATGTATATAACAGACGCAAAAGAATACAGCTATAAATGAACTTATTTCAATTTATAATTGGAGCAATAATGTTAAAATAGGCCAATAGTTCCCTAATCGGGTTTTTATCATGCTTCAATACATTTTTCACACTCATATGACGTTATACTATATCCACCACGTCCTTTATATTTCCAATATGACCTAATATTTTCCTCTTTCACGTGGAAACCTTGAAATAGAAAAGTTATGAAGTTATATTCACTTTCATTTAAATTCGTCAAACCATTTATTTCATTTTCATATTTCACGTGAATATCTTGCAATAGAAAAGTTATGACGTAATATTCACCTTTTTTAAAAATTCGTCAAACTATTTATTTCATTTTCATTTTTCACGTGGAAATCTTGCAGTAGAAAATTAATTGTTGTAGTAATAATTTTATTATGTTTTTTAATTTTTGGCAACTGCTATAACGAAAAATGTTTAAATTTGATAAGAAATTGCTGTTAAATTGGTGGTTTTTTATTAATTAAAAATTAACTATAAATTATTTCGATTCCGGATTACTTTAGTTGCCTCGGCCATGTTTTAATACACATGTACGTATCTTTTCACAAATTTGGCTTCCAAATTGTGGATTTTTATAGAATTACAAACAGACAGATAGACAAGTTTTCATTTTTATATATCTCTCTATTCTAAAAAATGTAACTAACGCTGTCACCGCCGCCGGTTTTGAAAACTTTGTGACCGGAGGTCTTTCTTCGTTAATATTAAGAAAACTATTGCATACAAAAATAAGAAAATCGGTGGTATTATAGCGAAATGTTTGAACAACACGCTAATGCATACAGTTTTCAAATCGAAGAATTATTTAAAGAGATATTTAATGCTAAAGTTGGACAAAATTGTTCCGTTAAAAAAAATTTTATAGGAGCAAAAGCTATACATGTGAATTTAATCATTTTTAGATCATTTTATTCAATAGAAAATCCGGGTGTGCAGATTTTATTACTTTTTTTAATTTGACTCATTTTTTGAGGTTTTATTTCTATTTTAAATTCAAATATTCAGCATCTTGACTGATATTTTTTACATATTTTAGAAAATGGTATTAATTTAATTTGTTTCCAACTGTATACACAGCGCAAACAATAATGTTTGCTTCAAATCAAAAAATTATTTACACGTTACTATTATAAACAGAAAAAAACCTTCAAATTAGAATTAAATAATTAGGTATAAAAAGCAGGCACTTATTGGAAATTACGCCATTCAAACTATATTTACATGTGAATTTTGAAAGAGAAAGGATATTCTAAAATAAATTCATTAACATGCGTTAGAAGTCTGAAATAGAAGAAATTGCGTCACATTACACTTATTATGCAAAATGAACAAAAAATAGTATTGCAAAACAGTTTAAATTTAAAAATTGTGCGAGACAAAATATTAGAGGTTAAATATTAGATTTTTTCAAAATTTTATTATTTGTCGTTTGATGTGAGGTGTTCAGCTATAGGTATGCAAAATTTCATGCCTCCAACTTAATTAGGGGCTGAGTTAGAAAAATTGCTTAAAATACACCAGTTAGAGCCCAGAGGGTTAAATATTAGACTTTTTCAAAATTTTATTATTTGCCGTTTGACGTATGGTGTTCAGCTATAATTATGCAAATTTTCAAGTCTCCGACATATATAGTTTCTGAGAACGGGCTCTGTGACAGACGGACAGACAGACAGGCAGACAAAGGAGTGAGACAGGTAGGGTTTCGTTAGATGAACGAAACTCTAAAAACATGCTTCGGATGACTGTAACAGCATCCTAAAATTACATTACCATCAGCGATCTACCAATCCCGAATTTAGTTTATATTCTTTTCATATATTCTTATTCTTTTGTGTGGCCCTGTAAAATAACTCTCAATATTATATACAGTAAAACCTCTGAATAGCGGATACCCCGAGAATGCAGACTTTGTCCTCTATTTAGAGGTGACCGCTACTGAGAGTAAAACATGTACAGTTATTTAAGAGTTAGTAATCGAAAAAATGTCCGCTAAATAGAGGTATCCGCTAATCGGGTGTGTCCGCTATGGAGGTTTTATCAGTAAAACCTCTGAATAGCGAACACCTCGGGAGGGCAGAATTTGTCCTCTATTTGGAGTTGTCCGCTACTGAGAGTAAAAAATGTACAGTTATTTAAGGGTTGGTAACCGAAAAAATGCCCACTAAATAGATGTGTCCACTAATCGGGTGTGTCCGTTATGGACGTTTTACTGCATAATAATATCATCCTTTACAAGAAAATTGCATGCTGTATGATAGACAGACAGACATCCAGAGAAAGATAACCTCCCGGAGCAATAAACACTCATGTCTTTTGTTTTAATCATCCACAATTGTATGTCATACAACAGGCCAGATTTTATACAACAGGCTAAAAACGGTCACCGTGGTACGGAGTACTGTATTATTATTTGTTTGCCCACCAAGACCGGTTGCCACGGGTTGTTGCAAGGTTTGTGATCACGTGGTTGAAACTGATCTATTCAATATTAATGCGTGCGTATTTTTTTTTATTTGCTCCATGTGTTCAAACCAGTTGTCTACGAAAACATCAACCAGTGAAAGTGACGCACACCAAATTTCTGTGATGTATGCAGATAAATTGTGCTTTTTTATCAGTTTTTTCTATATAATTTTTAAACGGTTTGGAACTTATATTTCATAGTAGGTGCATTCAGTAGGCGACCCTCATAGGTACCTTCTGGTGCAATCAGAAACGAAATCCGACAAATATTTTTTGAGTTATGCTTGACGAAAGGTTTTTATTAGGCTTTTTTTTTAGTAGGACATGGCGTTAATATCCATCGTAGCAGTAATGTGTCCGGACAGTAATATTTCGCTGAGTATTAGCCTTCGCTTCGCTCAGACAATTATTGTTGATTGATTACTGATTACGATATTACTATGATAATTTTTAATTTTTAACTTTTTAAAAACATTTATGTTTATTTATTATATTTATTGATATTTTACAGATTTATTTATGCTAAGAATATTTTTTTGTATATATATTTTAATTTTGTAAAATAAAAGAAAAAAATCCTAACTTTTGTAATCAGTAACAAGCTATGATAATTAAGAAGACACGATTTTCGTTGTATTTCATTATTATTGAGTTGCCGGAAATAGAAATATATATACACATTTTGAGTACCCCCATTTCCGTAGAGAAATAGTCGCCAAATTAAATTTCAAAAATTTTGAGATTAAATCAGCTAAATATCACTGTACTAAAATAGAGGTATTCGAAATAAAATATTAGTATTTTCTTGGCAACACAGATTCGAACATTTTGATACTATTCTGGAATCTGACTTAACCCCTTAACCTACAAAGACGAACAAACCCGCGTACGAGGATCGAGCCAAATGTAAATTCTTCTTACCACTAAAATTTTACAGTAAATATAGTTTAATTTAATCGTCGATATTCCATGATTAAACAAGCCGAAAATCTCTATTAAATTTTAGTGGTAGCTATGGAATTGCCAAACCGTGGAGCTGTTAAAAGTAAATCGTAGGTTAAGCGGTTAAATATCCTTTGAAGAAAAAATATTTAAAAAATAAAATCTCGGCAGTACCACATAGATTTGACTAAAATTATTTCAGCAAAATATGCTTTATAAATGATGCACAATTTTCGTTTTAAATAACGTTGTTTAACTAAAATTAATTTTGAAATTCTGAATTCGCTCAAAATACGTTTTGAAGCGAAGTTATAAAGCATTTGCAACAAGCTGTGATTTCGAAAAATTTAAAACTCAAGCGGAACCATGGACACTATCAAAAGATTAAATGATTCGTTAAATTTAGTTCCGAAAGAAATTCTGTAGAAAGATTACTGGAAATTTTGAAGTTCTGATAAAACTGTAAGTTTAAAGACAGTTTTGTGCAGATATATAATGTTTAAATGTTTATTGGTATTGAAAAATATTTACTTGTTCTAAGAAGAATATTTTTTGTTATGTTTTTTTCCGTTTTGTTAATAAAAATTATGCAAATTTTGTAAGACGTATTTTTTAAGACTTGTGAGAATTATGTGTATGACCTTTTGGAATACGTCTTCCAATTTTAACTCTATCGGGGGTTTTAGTTGATTTAGGTTAAAACAAAACTATTAAAAACACAAACAAATACGAAAGGTCGGTTCTTCGTTTGCAACTGGTCGTGTAAACGGATTTTGGCGTATGCAGTAGATGACTTTTTGATTAGAGTAAGTTGCGATTTTTAATTAATAACACAGCTAAGTATTAGAAATTAAAAATTCTAAGTCTCAGGTGCATCAGGAGAGACCTTGGGAAAATTATCAGCCATGTACGGGCCATTCCATAAAAAAACGGACAAACATTCGAGCACGTGGCACTTCCATAAATATCTACGTTCATACTTTCCAACTTCTGACTCCACTTTCTTAAAATGTGAGTTAATTTAAACCAGATTAAACATGTTTCGAATCAGAATTTTTTTAAAGAAATGATGTTAAACAAGTTCCACTTAGAAACCTGTTTAAAATTAGTTCGCATTTTACGGAAGTTAAGTCAAAAGTTGGCATCTCTATACGTCTATTAACTTATAAGTTGTTAGAATATAAACTATACATTAACCCTAGAACTACCGGAAATTTTACTCAAGTTTTATAAAAACATTCTACACCAGAATTTTTACTTAAAACTATTTAATTTGTTTATTTAACTTATTATTGTCTGATTTATACATTTAGTTTGTTTTGAAGAAATTTCTGGTTTGAATAAATATTTTGAATGTACATGTCGGGTCCATTGGACCCTTCTGGTAGACAGAGGGTTAAATTTGACAAAAGTGCTAGATTTTCATATTAGCATAATTGTTTTAATTTGAGGATACAGTAGCATGTTTAAAACAGCAGTGATATTAAATAAGACCACGCTTAAAAAGTGCACAACTCAAAAATTGGGTTTTTTAAGTTATGACTACCATTCTACTAGGTTTTTACGCCTCTGCAAATCACCTAAAGTACAACATAGTGCACTGCAAATCAAGCCACCAGTTGTGTTTGCAAGATGACCACTCACCATTCCATAGCCCGAAAAAAGCTTTTCGCATTTCCGGAAAAGCGGAATTTTTTGAGTTATGGTACTTTTGAAGCAAGGCTGTGATAGTAGAATAGCTGTCGTTCATGTGATAAGGAATGGCGCTTCAATAGATTTAAAAATCTCCACGTTTTAAGCCCTAGACCTAAGTAATCTGCCTTTTTAGAGTCATTCCACGAAAAACAGAAAAATGTCTTGCGCGTGAAACTTGCACAAGTACTTATTATATCTATTAACTTATAAGTTGTTAAAGTATAAACTATACATTAAAAATAACAAAAGCCCTAGATTTTCATATTAGCATTGTTGTTTTAATGTGAGTATACAGGGTGATCCACAAATATCGAAACAATAGGCTATCTCCTTAAATATTGCCCCTAGACACATACTTTCAATTGCAAAGTTTCATAAAAAAAGGTGCAAAATTTGATGAGATAAGTTTCAACTCCATGGGGGGTCTATATGAGAAAAAACAAAAATTAAATTTTTATACGGCCCCCGTAGAGTAAAATTCCCAATTAAGAAATTTTTCCTTATCCATTCCTGAATTAAACACAAAAAAATCATCTCGGTATCTTCAAAATTCGCAGAGATATGAAAATCAAAAATTCGTGACTTACACTATTTATCCATGCCTCTGAGCGACGAGTTTTTGACTCATTTTGAATGCAAGGTAGGGATCATCCACAAATTGTACATTATTAAAAGTCAATATAAGACAGTGCCTTTCCTTTGGACATAAAATAGACGGCGTATAGATTTTACGTTAAACCTGTTTTCAAAGTATGCTGGTGGTCTGCGCTGATCGAAATATCTAGGTCCGGTCCCGAACCAACCCATAGAAAAAAATTTCGGCCCTGCATGGAAAAAAGTTCAAATCGTAGCCTGGCCCGGCCTGACTGAATTTCTACATAGGTTTTTACATCGATATGGTTAAAATTTGTTTCGCATGGAGGAGTTCTGAACAAAAATACTTATTATATCTCTTCTTTTTTCATGTTTATAATTATTATTTTTAAAGAAGCGCCAAAAGCTGTGATTATTTGTTTTATAAATAAATCTCTATTTATATGTAAATGATTCGCTTCTCCTTTAATATCGTTAATCCATATTCCATGTGCTGGAGACAATGAAAAATGCTATAAAGTAAAATCTTTTAAGATGGAATCACATAAGAAAGAAAAAAAAAGCGTTATAGACAAATTCCCTTCTTAGGAGTCATAAATATAGTCTATTTTTTCTCAGGTATTATTCTATTCATTTTCCATGGATCAGCAGATTTTTCCGTTTAAGAAAGGATTCCATCATAGGCAGATTTTGTTTTCACTAGTTTTACTGTATTTTAATTTTTTTGCCTTAAAATCTACTATCCTTTAAAAATATTAATTTTAAAGTTTTATTATAAAATAATGGCCATTTAAAAATATATGCATTTCTTGTAAAAGATTTTGGGCTGAGCCAAATTATAGTTATTTTTGCACGGATTAGGTCACTCAGAGATAATGATTTTAATACGGTTTGTCTCGAGACTGTGACTGAAAATGCCGCCCAGGGGAGACCTAGGAATAACGAAGCCAGTCCCCGTTCGGTATAACCTGTGGCCGAGAGGTTCTGCTCTCAAAGCTGGTAGACCAGGGGCCGAGAGGTTCTCCTCTCGAAGCTGGTAGACGGGAGGTGTTGGGTTCGAACCCAATCGCACCCGTCGGCCTAATCGTTCGGAGTTTTCGTGGTTTTCTTCGAACCGTGGATTTCCACGTGTAAATACGGGTTAGGTTCCCTTAGAAAGACCCTCACGAAGGGCACCCCTTTAGGGCCTATATCTCTCGTGTTGATAATTGGCCGTCATAAACACACAAAGCTGGTAGACGGGAGGTGCTGGGTTCGAACCCAATCACGCCATTCGGCCCAATCGTTCTGAGTTTTCAGTGGTTTTCTTCGAACCTTGGACATCCTTCCGTAAATACGGGTTAGGTTCCCTTAGAAAGACCTCCACGGAAGTCACTACCCCCCTTCGGTCCCATATACCTCGTGTAGATAACTGGCCGTCATAAATCACACCAACACCCGGTTCGGTGTGAAAAAATACGTTAGGCCCGGCCTGGCCGAGTCTTCAGAAAAAAGTCTCCAATCCCGGGTCTGGCCCGCCCCCAGAATACAGACTATTTTAACGGCCTCGCCTGGACGATAAAAGGCCTGAAATTTTTAGGGCTAAAATTATGAAAATCTCTTAATCGGCATGTTATAAAAAGCATTGTTTCAAATTACACATTTAACATTTATTTATGGACATTTAAATAGTACAAAAAGGAGGTGGAAACGGCAAAAGTTAAACTGAATCGGAAGTTTAAGCTACAGAAAGAAGTTACTTTTTCACGTGCAATTTTTTAAAAAGCATTTGAACATTTTATTAGGAGCCAATCAATGTTTAAAACTTTAAATGCGCTTTTCTGCATAGTGTTTTTTTTTTTTTTTTTTTTTTTTTTTTTTAAATTATTATAAGTCAAGAATCGTAAAAAAAAAAAAAAGGTGCAAACTTTGAACATGTCTTTTTTGATTATTTTACATTAATTTTGTTTCGGCAAATTTGAAAAAAAATTTACTTTTGAAAAGATGCTTTTTTTTAAGTAAGTTACATATTTTTTAAATAAATATTTTTAATATTTTTAAAATTAGTATTTAAAAAAATCCTGAAACAAAACAAAATTATACTTTTCTCCTTAATTAAATGAAAAAAATCCGATGAATAACGTTTCGAGTTATAAAGATTTTAAATTAAATCCGCTTAAAAAAATACTATTCAGTTAAAATTTTTAAAAACTTTATGAAAAATATTAGGATGTGGTTTTGTTAGCAAATTATATGGTTAACCATCACAAAAAAAGAAAAAAAAATCAAAATTCTAACTCAACAAATATATTTTTTACATGTTTCGAAGAACTGTTAAAGTAACATTGTTTCTTGGATTGTACGCACTTCAATTTGTGTCTAATCCCTTGAAATCTGATGAATTATTTAAACGGTCATAACTCAGCGAGTTTTTCAGATATGAATATGCAATTTTTTGTGTTTAATTCAGAAATGGATAAGGAAACTTTTCCTGATTGGAATTTTTACACAACGGGGGCCGTATAAATATTTAATTTTCGCATTTTTTCAAATAGACCCCCCCCCCCCCCCGGAGTTGCAACTTATGTTATTAAATTTTGCACCTTTTTTTATGAAACTTTGAAATTGAAAGTATGGGTCTATAAACAATATTTAAGGAAATACCCTATTGTTTCGATATTTATGAATCACCCTGTATAACAGTATTGTTAAAAGAACAGTAATAAGTAAAAAAGCTGTCCCACACGTGATATGAAATCGCAGGTACACACAGTAAAACTTTCCGGTATTAGTACAGACTGCCATGAAATATCATTACTTGTGCAATACCGTTACGCTCATCTAACGTATAGCTTTAAATTTACTTCAAATAATTTATTTGAATATTCCGGCATTACATAAAAGTTTCATTTTATTTCGTATAGAAAATTCATTTTTTCACGAGGTGATGTGATGTAGTATGGTCAATAAACCAAAAATACCTTCCTTTATTCGCAGACCGTTTACTATGAACCCACACCAAATATATCATCAGGCTCGTAGTATTATTTTCTTTCAATTTAAATGTTTCAGAAAGGAATGGTCTACATATTTAAAATTGCACCAGTTTCGATTTTACGAATAGTAATACTCACATTTGACACTTTATTTGTGTTCCTGGAACTATGAATGATATATGTAGAAGATATATGAAACATATATGTATATAGACTATGTGTTACTATGAAATCACACCAAAGATGTCATTAGGCTCGTAGTATTATTTTCTTTCAGTTTAAATGTTTCAAAATGAATGATCTACATATTTAAAATTGCACCAGTTTCGATTTTACGAATAGTAATACTCACATTTGACACTTTATTTGTGTTCCTGGGACTATGAATGATATATGTAGAAGATATATGAAACATATATGTATATAAACTATGTGTTTCTATGAAATCACACCAAAGATGTCATTAGGCTCGTAGTGTTATTTTCTTTTAGTTTAAATGTTTCAAAAAGAATGGTCTACATATTTAAAACTGCACCAGTTTCAATTTTACGAATAGTAATACTCACATTTGACACATTATTTGTGTTCCTGGGACTATGAATGATATATGGAGAAGATATATGAAACATATATGTATATAGACTATGTGCTACTATGAAATCACACCAAAGATGTCATTAGGCTCGTAGAATTATTTTCTTTCAGTTTAAATGTTTCAAAAAGGAATGGTCTACATATTTAAAATTGCACCAGTTTCGATTTTATGAATAGTAATAATTTGACACTTTATTTGTGTTCCTGGGATCAAGTCAGCCAGGAAATTATATAGTTTATGTATTTCTGTTAAATCTTCAGGAAGTTAGAAGATGATAAAATTTGAGGATAATAATGTTAATATCACGTGACAAACTTTTAATTTATATTTCCCCCAAAATCGTCCGGTTTAGAAATTTTGTTTTCAATGAGCTACACTGATTGGACTCCAACTAATTCCATGTATTTTTCTTTTAACCCCTTGAGGACGAGCGACAGGTATACGTGCCGCATGAAGCGCTCAGAATCCTTGTTTTTCCTCACCAGTAAAATTTTACTGTAACATTTGCCTTATTTAAGCAGTGCATTTTCTCGATTCAAGAAGACACAAATTTCTGTTTTTAAAAAGCGGTGACAAAAGATTAAAAATTTCGTAAAAGGCTCCCGTTCCGAAGGGGTTAATCAAAAACATAATTTTATTAATCATAACTATTAAGAAATTCATATTAAAAATATTTTGAATTTTGACTTACCTTAATTTTTACATAAATAGATTGGGTATAGTTAAAAACATCGTAGGACAAGTTTAAAGATCATCCTACTCTTTATATTTCAGGATATAGCGAAATTTTTCTTTTCGGAGATCTGGAGGAACCATATTTAAATCACATTCAGGGTGGTTCAAAACTATATGTCAAAAAAGTTAAGGCAGGTAGAGAGGACCTAAATAAGCAGATTTCGTAAGCAAATAACAGAAATAAGCAAGGCTTGGACCAGCCTCTCACCAGCCATTTTCATCATAGTGATAAAGAAAAAATAAACTATGTCAGAAGTTCCTAATTTTTGTAACAAGACACTACAAAACACACTTATTGGAAAAAAATAGCTGTCAGGCTCAATTTTAAGAAATTCTATAATTATTATATTTTTAACAC
>CAWVRF010000261.1:310000-406000 GCA_963932465.1 Maratus speciosus | reverse complement strand
TTTCGTCAAGGATAAAGATTACCGCGATGTTTTGCTTTTGGCGATTAAAAACATCGCCAAATATTCGTAGGCTTTATAAGGAGTTCAGTTTGGAATTGTCGTTCTTTTCGAATTGGGTTACTGCTTTGTATGGCCAGTTTTAAAATTTTCTTTGGTCAGTATGGTCTCGACAGATATGGGGAAAGTTGCATGTGTAATTACATGTATAACCCAGCATGCAAGTCTTTAGCCTTGCAATCTGTCTCCAATGGATGTTTTCTGTTTGTTTATGGTTTTGTTAGTAAGAATTTAAAAATGTTATTTTGTTAATTTTCCTCAGTAGTTCAGTAGTTTTGGGATTGGATGTATAGTATGTGTTTTTGGTATTATATATAAATACGTATATATATATATATATATATATCACTCTAATATTTTTTTTCACATACATACATACACATTTATATGTATATGTATGTGTGTTTCTATGGCTAATTGTTTATTATTATTATTTTATAGCAGTTAATGATATTACAGCAATGTTAATTTTACACTTCATCTGGTCTAGAATCATAAACCAATACTGGTTCTTGTTATTTCGGAGAGAACGTTTAGGTATTTTACTTATAATTATTACTGAACCGCCAAGTAAGTGATAGGCTACGAAATTCGGTAATGTAAAAGAGATTCGCAAGGGAGCTTTATCATGTCGATTGGAGCCCGCTAATAGATTTATGCTAGTTATAATTGTCTAGAAAGATGATTGTACTAGATGAGTATTGCATCAAACTAATAATACATAGAATATGGATTAACGATATTAACGTAAACAGAAACATTTACATACAAATGGAAATTCATTAAAAATATAAATATCGCCTCACAGGGCGCATCTTTAAAAGTGATGATTAAACATAAGAAAAAAAAATCCCTGCCGGCTCGGTCTACAGGCAGAGGTAGATTTCGAAGTTGCGTACTAATTTCACCAACAAAAGTTAAATCAAGATTAGAGATAATCCCAGTTTAACAATTTTATCGGACCTGCTTTTGACGAGTTTTTATTTTCATTTTTCTGTAAGAGCTGGTTTTATCAGAATCATGCAAAGGAGGTATTAAAAAAAATATTTTTCCACCCTCAACAACTCAAAATTGTCTGACACATTTTCAGACTCATTTTTAAAAGTAAAAACATGAAACTTTCTGACGTGATCTTTAGAAAAGATTTATAAGCGACCTGTGTTTTTATTTTTCGTTCAATTAATTAAAACTTGATTTAACCCTTTCAAGTACGGTGGCTACAGGATCTAGCCACCTAATTTTAATTCCAAAACTGACTAATGGGACCAAGAATATTTTAATAAAATTTTGCTTTTGAAATGAAAGTGCAAGATAGTAGGTTTTTATTTGTAAAGAAATTCGTTAGAAAATTCTGGTGTCATTGAATTATTTCACATTTTACGAACAGAATTCTTCTGCCCATGAAAGGGTTAAAAACAATTATTTTCCCAATAGGACCATTGTTCAGTGTTGCCAGATTAGGGACTTTTTTGTCCCCAGATTGTTGATTGTCACCACTTTTTTGAAATAGAAATATTCGGCAAATTTAGAAATATATTAAGAATTCTGAAAAACAAGGCGAATTATACTATTTTAAAAAAAATGGTGACAGTCAAATAATCTGAATTTAAAAAGTCCCCAATCTGGCAACACTGCCACTGTTTTAGATTCCAGCACGATCGCTTTGGAAAATTCGGCTCAAAATGCTCACTTTGACAGCATTTTTAAAATATATTCTGGTTTTATCAAAAAATCTCACAATACGGCGCATTATAAAATTTCTGAATAAGATAACCTGCTAACTGCATGCGTTTGAGAAGAAAAATGAATTTAAAAATGAGTCAGAAAATAAGCAGTTTGGATTTGAGTACACCCTTAATACGAATTTTTTTTTCTTCAACTCCTATTTTTGCTTAATTTGTTTTGGCTGTAAGAATTGGTCCTATCAAAAACTTGTCAATATAAAAGTTGTAGGTAATATTAAGAAGATTTATAATAAGTTTATTTGAATTTGATATTTCCAGAATTGATGAAGTTATGAATTTTTTTCTCTCTAAAACCATATTTTTTTTCGTCCCTTGAGCCCATTTTAAATTTTATCAAAAATCTCTGATACATAAATTTTTGGCCCTTTCATAGAAGTAATAATAACTTTAAACTGATTTGATATGTATTATAATTAAGAAGATATGGTTTTTTTTTTCAGTTTTCACAAAACCACTCCCTATTTTGACCCCCTTGGTCCTATTTAGCCTATTAACGAACTTGACCGAGATTTTCTGCCTCTTGATTTTATGTGCCAGTTTGGAAAATATTTGTGCAGAATTGTGGAAGTTATCTTGTCCATAAAAAAGTGATATACAGTGGACTCTCTCTATTCTGAACACGCATGGGACCGACCAAAAATGTTCAGATTATGGGGGTGTTCATTATAGAGGGAGACTGCGAAATAAATGCATTACTACTACAACGATTGAGTTTATAGACTGTATAAAATGCCAATTACCGAGATGGACGTGCTGAATTTAGATTTGGCGGCTAGTGCAATGTCAAACTGAATACAGTCGAACCTGTAATTTACCGTCTCATTTTTTAATTAAAAAAGATTTACAAAACATACATATATACAATATATTACTTAAAAACAAAATCTGTACATTATTTAACAAAGTGAGTAATTTTAGTTTGTTTTTGCACTGTGCGTGCTTGTGCAGTGTACATGTTAGCCAGTTGTTTAACCCCTTAATTCTCGTTCCCGTGATATTCACGGGCTGCGTCTTTTATTCAGATTGTTTGATTCCTACCAGTTTTATAAAATAGTGCAATTGGCTTTATTATGGTATCATTTTACCTGTCATTAAATGAGGTGAATATTTCTTTTTCAAAAAACTGGTACCAATAAGCAATTTGATTTTTTTAAACCGAAATTTAATGCGACCGTTAAGGGGCTAAAAAGTGGAAAGACTTCGGGTGATGTTCAGTTACATAGTTCAACAGGTCTTAAATCCCTTGCCCATATTGCTTGAAGGTAAGCGTACTTCTAGTTTCATCGGTCTATTCTGACTTTACGTTTTCTTCACTATCCTCTTCCGCTTCAACGATGTTGTTATCTCAAACTGGAAGGATTCCGTCGGCTCCAAGATAAGCTCCAGGTTCAATTTCAGTATAGACCATTTGGAGAATTGACCCCAAGTCACTCACACCTGTTGCTTCTTATTCCTCTATAAGAATTGCTCATTCTCACATTGGAATCCAGGTTTGTAGAAGCAGCTTTGGAATGCGTAGGAAGTTACTTCATTCCAAGTTGTTGATATCCAATGGATATCATCCATAACGTTGACCTTCTTCGTTAGTTTGGTTGCCTTCAAAAAATGGATTCGGTAGTGAGCTTTAAAGGTCTTGATTACTCCTTTATCCAGTTGTTGGATTATAAAAGTACAATTCGGTGGTCAGGAACTTCAGACTCACGTTGCTCAGCTGCATGTTTGTGTGTGATCTGGCATTATCCACAAAAAGAAGAATTTTTCTCTTTCTCTCTTCATCATCTCGTTACTACCCTCCAATCATTGTGAGAAATTTGTGAATGTCATCATGGCTGTTCAATTTAATTTACACAGGCAATGATCACAGGCAATGATGCGATTTTCACATTTTAGAAACATCGTGGTTTCTCACTTTTTCCGATCACAAGTGGTAAGAGCTTCTCACAAATAAAACTGGCACTGAGCATCACGACAAGTCTTTCTTTTGACATTTTTCAGCCAACACCTTTCTCGCTTGCTTCTGTTAGGGTTTTATTTGGAAGACCGGTTTCGTTGGCATTGAAAATGTTAAACGCGTCGAAATCCTTCAATATATCCTGAAGATTTCTTTCCATTCCTTCACAGTGTCGATATTTACGTCTGCAGCTTCACCAGTGATTATTTTGAATTCGATGTTATACCGATTTTTGAAGCGAGTCAACCATCCTTCTTATGCCTTGAATTCCATTATTTTCTCCTTTTCTGTAAAATTAAGAGCAATCTTCTTTAGCAGGGGTCTCGTACAAGAAGATTCTTCATTCTCATTTGGCAATAAAACTTCAGACGCGATTGTTTATGTTCTTGTTTCCCATTTTCTTTTTGAAAATTCTAAAGTTTGAGGAAATTTCATTTGATTTGTTCAAAAGCGATTAGAATTTTTTTTCTCTTTCTTGCTCATGGTGTTGACTTAACCTACTGAAATTCCAAACTCACATGCAATTTTCCTTTGACTTCCGTTTGATTTTAATTTTTGAACAACTTCGTATTTCTCCTAAAGCTTCAGTTCTTTCCGTTTTTCTACTTATTTCCAGTATAGCTGCATAAGTGCAATGCTTCTTACCCTGCAACTGTAGAGAAACGGCGAACAAAAATTTACCATTGCAGAGCAAAAGGAAGAAAGAAACAGTAGCGATAGTCCCCATGGAGGTGTGCGGAAAAGAAACCATAATCCTTTTTTAGCCACTCCCTCTAATACCTGTTGACTTTTATCTGTCACTGGGGGCGGGGCATTTCTGTTGCATAATCTTTCTATTTTTATCTCGGCTCCGGAGAGGGGGACTCTCCTGACATGGGTTTTTACTTTATTATTATTTTATTTTATTTTTTTTGTATCCCTTTGCATAAAAATTGATTGTTTTTTTTCATTTTATTTATCTGATTAACATGATTTACTTTTTGTGAAATGGCAACAGTTTTATATCTGGACTTTTTTGTTTATTAAAAATATAAGAATGTTCTAGCTAGTTTAGATGTAGAACACGTAAAGGCATACCTGTTTGAAAAATATTCTTTCAATTTTTTTTTTTTTTTTTGTTATAACATAAGTTTTGTTAACTGAAGATTTTATCTCAATTATTCAAACAAATTACAGCATCGAGCAGATGCTTAAAATCTGGCAATGATTCTGTCTGTTTATTTTTAAATCGAGTTTATTGAAATTTTTATTCTTCTGCAACAATTCCCAGAATTTTTAATTACAAACTTACAAACACACGTTCAGTTTACAGAGAGGCGGAGTAGAATGGGGATCAAAAGTAGCGTTCATAATAGCGAGGTGTTCACATTAGAGAGTGTTCAGAATATAGAGAGTTCATCTTATGTTAAATCTATGGAGTTTCGCCGGGGCCGTCGGAATGTGTTCATAATACCGAGGTGTTCACATTAAAGAGTGTTCAGATAGAGAGAGTCCACTGTATATATATATATATATATATAGATAATAATAACTTTAAACTGATTTGATATGTATTCTAATCAAGAAGATATGGGTTTTTTTTTCAATTTTCACAGAATCCCTCCTTATTTTGACCCCCTTGGTCCGATTTTGCCCATTTACGAACTTGAATGAGATTTTCTGCTCCTTGATTTTGTGTGCCAGTATGGAAAAGATTTGTGCAGAATTATGGAAGTTATCTTGTCCATGAAAAAGTGATATATATATATATATATATAGATAGATAGATAGATAGATAGATAAAGTTTGAACTAAGGGTGGTTTTGGCTTCTAGTGGTTATGATTGGCTTAGACCTGCAAAACATTTTCAGAAATTCCAACATAGGGGAGAATGTAGGTAGTATTTCTTACGAAATCTACTTAAAAGAGCTAAAATAAGTATTTTTGGTTGGAACTCCTCGTACGGAACAATTTTTTACCATATCGACGAAAAAATCCATGTTTCCTAGAAATTTATTGGGGCCGGGACGGGCTCAGACCCAAATTTTAACTTTTTTTCGGGCTGAGCTAGTCTCGGGCCAAGACGGGCTCGGACCGATCTTTTACGTTTTATACTGGACCGGGCCATTAATTTTTTTGTACGGGGGCGAACCGGGCTCGGGCCGAACTTTTAAATTTTTGTACCGCGGCTGGCCATTGATTTTTTTGTACAGGCCGTGGAAATTTCAGCCCGTGCAGATATCTAGTTTAGCTGTTCCCAGTTCTCATCGAACAATATATAATATAAATACTTCTTTTATATAAAATCAAAACCAAAATAATTCAAGTATAAGGTCAAAAATGTTCTTCTACGCGATAAATCTGGTACGAAAAATAGAATTGCGTCACCTTTACAATCAAACAATCGTACGTCCTCACGTGACTCGAGAATCAAGCCACTGTGTAGACTCTCAAAATGAGTTGGAGTGGTCAACCCTAAAGCAGGGTTGAGTAGTTATTTATCATTTCCATAAAACAGAGAGAGTGACAACTACTTGGTTTAGGTATTAGTTGCTAGATCCATCGCAACCGAGAGAAATCTTACTTTAGTAATAATCAAATAAACAGCGACTCCTTCATTTACCAAAAAATAGTTTTTACAATATTTTACGGTGTGAGTTTTGAAATAAGTTCGTTGAGATTTGGAATACCCGTTAAAAAGTTGCGTCTATAAGAGCATAACTCCAGGATTTCTGCGGAAAGTATCAAGAAAAAATCTATAACGAGTGTTAAAGACATTCCTTTTACACAATTCCAGGTATTTACTGCTAGGACACGATGAACTGAATCGATCAGTTCAATCAAATTCATCAACCACATGGAATAAACTGATCACATAATTTAGTTATTATACTTCTAAGAATTTGTTCTTTCAATAAAATGTTTAATTTTAAATTTAATATTTGAATTTCTTCAAAAATCAATTACTAATATTAAGAATCTAAAACTATTCATAAAAGTGTTTCATATTATGCTTGCAAAGATATAAAAATCTTTAATAATATTCAATAACGACAAATATCTAAACATGTATATTGTACATGCATTATATTTATATTTTTTAATATATTAACGATTTTATTTTAACATTTCCTTATTTACATAATTGAAACTTTATTTTTGCTTTCTAAAATTATATTTAATCAATATAATACTCATTATTAAAGACAAAAAAGTATTAAAATATGCCCTTATTTTATTTGGAAAACAGGCAGATTTTTAAAAATAAAAAAAACGCACTAGTAACATTTATTTACTGCCCACGAATTACCCGTTTTTTAAAACAAAACATTACCAGGCCTGCCACAGGCGACTATTTTTCTATTCTACTCGAACCAGTAATTCAAAATAAATAAATTTTGTAGTATATTTCTCTTGCAATTGATGTCAAACTATATGTCAAAAAAAAATTTTTTTTGAGAAGGTGGTGCGAGGTACAATTAAAAAATAGTCACCCGTGGCAGCTATTTACTAACATGTAAATTTAAAAAAGACACCCAGAAATTCAACGTTCCAAAGTTTTTCTAAAAATAGGAAGGGCTTGAATAGGTTTCAAAACCCAGATTTCATAGAATTAATTGTTGATCTGTCAAAAATATTGTCCTGTCTGTTGAATACAATCTGTTAAAAATATTGTGGACAAATCTGTTAAAAATATTGTGCTAAAAATATTTTCGCTAAGGATCAACCAAAACGAGTTTTTAAGACCGAAATCGAATTTCAGTATTCTTCCTATTTTCGATCGAAAATGAAAATGTCCAAAAAATTTTTCAAGTAATTAATACATGTATAAATATACAAAATTATTAATTATACATGTGGCACAAGTTGGCTCTCTGTGTCTCTGACCAAAACTTTTTATTTTCATATAAAATAAGATGTAATTAATTAATCTACGACACAGAAGGATTTTCTAATTATAGGAATGTAATTTAATTAAAAAACGTTTTAAGTTTACATACCTCGATTTATCCTTTATAACGATTTGTTATAACATCATCTGTTATACTGGAACTTACTCAAACAGTACTCGAAACACTTCTGCGGTTTCAAAGTGAAAATGTTCTATTACTGTTAAGTCTGCAGCTTTTAATGAGCACGTGAAAAGCGTCTTCAAAGTTTAGTAATATATGCATTTCTTGCTTTATAATTTGTACTCATTTCTTGAATCAGTCGTGACTGATAATTAAACACAGTGAAGTTCAAAGCAACAAATAAAGGGTGTTTCGTTTGAGCTGATACAGCTCAAATCAATGAGTAACTTTGAACATTTCCGAGTGAAGAACCGAGATTTTTGGAATAGAGATAGTTTCGGTAGAGTTTCGGCCCTGCCGAATTTTCAACAGCATTTTCGCCGAAAACGAAAACGAATTTTCGGTCGATCTCTAATTTTTCACCTCTCGAAATTTGTTAGTGCAACTGATAAAGTGTTTTTCTTTTCTCCCTCCAGGATGAGATTAATACATGGGCACATGGGCACAGATCCATTATCAAATGCTCCAAATGCCGCTGACTATGGAAAATAGTTTTCGCCCTGTTTGATCACTGAGAGTTCTGTCATTAGATAAGACAAAGAATATTTCTTTAAAATATTCAGAAGTTCTGAACACACATCCAAGTTACGCCAAAGCCATTATCCCCGAGAGATAAAAAAAACCCTTTCAACTACTACAGTAAACATTGGTGACGAAAATATTCTAGTTAAGCATATGTTTTGATCAAGTTTAACATGAGTGTAGAAGTTATCGCACCATTGATATACCAATGCATTCAAATGCGCTGCGAAAGTATAACTGTACATTCAACAGTATAATACGATTAAAAAAAAAAGAAATGATATTTTCTAAATCGGTGTACCTGGAACTCCGAATTTCAACGGACACTACACAAAATCTTTTTTTCTCTCTTCTTTTTCTTTTCTTTTCTTTAAAAGAAAAAAAAATATTCGAACGACTTCATTTTCTGATAATTAAAATAGTATCGCAAATAAAATCATGGTGAATTGCTGCGTTTATAAATGTAAATCCAGAAGTGATCGTAGATGCAATGTTGGAGATAACGGGGGGAAAATATCGTTTCATAAATTTCCTCAGGAACCATCACGAAAGGCTGCATGGCTGAAAGCAATAAGCAACCAAGACCAAGGTAAGATCTCGCTTTACTTTGTCCTGCAGTTAATATTTTTATTGTATTGTTAATTTTTTTAATGATCTTTTGATATTAGTGATAACTGTGTGACAGAAATACTCTGAAGTAGGACTTTTTTTAAAGTTCAAACCACAAAAATTAATGCATTCATAATATTGTTTTTCATATATTATTTTATTAATGAAAGCATTAAACTCACATTAGTCACTTTATTTTACTTTAGTAGTGACACTCTTATTAACTGTGAAATTCCTAATGCATTTCTAATATAAACGCTTTTTTTATATAAAATGAAAACATTTGATCTTTTCAAAGTTGTTACATAAAAATATAAAATTAACACAACTTTCGAAATCTCAAATGGCTTTAATATCAAAATATTAACCTACCATGCATAATCCACCACGGTTATCACCGAGGAAAGCGTGAAGTCTTAGGACGTCGGTGAAATTATGTCTTCTTTTGAATTTTTCTTAACAGCAGGGTACATTCTCAGGCGGAAGTTTGTTTTGATTTTCCGTCTGTAAATGTAACCTGCTAGTTCTTGAGCACTGGAGGTCTCCCACATCAACAGTAATTCATTTCAAGATTGGTGCAAATGCTGTGTTTGTTGTTAGCGTAGACATCACCATTCTTACTGCTGTCATTTCACCAGAGGATGTGCTTCAAATAATGGTATTTTGATATTAAATTCATTTGAAAAATGTTCTTTTAAATCTTTTTAATGTTAAAATGGTCTTCGTTTTCCTGTAAAAAATTTTATACCTCAGTCTGAAAAGTGTTATATATTAGAAAAGCATTACGGTTTCTAAAATTAAGATTTTTTTATAACAACTAAATTAAAGTGATTCATATGAGTTTAATATTTTCATTGTTTAATATGTAAATAAAGTATATAGCTTAAATATTTCAAGAAAGCGTTTTAACTAACTTTAGAATTAATTATAAATAAATTTTAAACCATTTTTCTATCAGACTGCCTAAAAGATTATTTATTCTGTTGAATTGTAGAATATACAGTCAAACCCCGATTTAGAGCCATCTCGAAATAGTGCCAATTCCGTTTTACCGCCAATTGTGTCTATGAACAAACCTGTCGAATAGGAATTCCGATGTAATGCATCCGTTAAATCGCCAACTCGATATACCACCAAAAGAAAATCTAGAAATTAGTATTTTCTTTCCATATCTTTCTTTTTAAAAATTTTTGTTTGAATTTCAAAGGGAATCTCCTTTTCCTGCGTTTAGATGTTTCAAGCTCAATTCAAAATTTATTAAATAGCAAAGAATTCGTATTGTTCTCAACACGTGCCAAAATGCACCTACCACCCATTCTGTCTGCCATTGGGAATATAACACCAAAACAAAATTCTAGAAATTAACTGTATTTTCTTTGCATATCGTTCTTAAAAGAAAAAGAAAATTGTTAGAATTTCAAAAGGCACCTCCTTTTTCTGCGTCTAGATGTTTTCAATCTTAATTCAAACTTTACTAAATAGCACAGAATTCGCATTGTTCTCAATACCTGCCAAAATGCACCTACCACCCATTCTGCCTGTCATTGAGAGAAGAAAAATACCGCGCGCTGAGCAGCCGAGCAAGAGAAAGTTCTGATTCCGACTGGCGAGTAACGTGATCCGATCCGCTTCTGGAACGGGGTTGGGAACAAAGCGCGGCACGCCATTGGCCGGAAGGGTCTCTCCTCTCTCAGGTGAGAACAATGCAGAAAAGAACTTCTCCGTCCAGTGGTCGGGAGTCCTGACAAAATGGATAGATGAAAGACTGCCTGCAGTTTTTGTCGATTTCTAGAAAAAAAACCCGGCGTGCAATGCAAAATCTCTCATTCGAAGTTTCGGTCGTAGCTTTATCATTATTGTGTTTGTCCTACAAACAAAGATATGAAAACATGGAGAACTGGGAGCAGGAAAATACAATGAAAAACCTACGAGTCAACCACTGATGGTATAAATTTTTGGCTTATGCACCACTTCACTTCCGGCAGACATGGATCATTAGATTCCTCTACATCTACTCTTCCATAAAATAAAGGTTTTTTTCTTGTGCTTGATAACATAGGTTTTTGTGCTGCCGGCTCTTGGCCTATGAGTGCGCTGATTTTAGCGTATAAACCAGAGGACGTTTACAATATGAATGAAAGTCGCCTTTTTTATCGCTTGCAGCTAGCCAGATAAAATAATTTCGATGAGTTCTAAAGGATGCAAAAGAAAAAAAAAAGATCGTGTGTCTCTTGTGCTCTGTAAGAATAGTGATGGATCTGATAAAAGAACTATGGCAGTGATTGGAAAATCAGCTAAGCCAAGATGTTTTAAAATTTTTAATCTTGCTCTTTATGTAGATTATGAGAATAACAAGAAAGCTTGGATGACTGCAGCATTATTTCAAAAATGGTTAGTGAATTTCAACTTAGAAATGAAAAGAAGCTAACGCCATATTTTAATAATTTTGGATAACTCCCCTTGTTACATAGCATATTCAATGAGCAATATTCGCATTGAATTTTTACCTCCTGACTGTACAGGATTTTTACAACCTTTGGATGCGGGTATAATAAACTCATTAAAATCTCATTATCGAAAGTATCACTGCCGCCATATCAGTGAAAAAATCAGTAAAGAGGATTTTCTCCAATCCTTTTACATGATGCTATTCGCATGATAGAAAAAAAGCACGGGATGAAATTTCATCAGAAACTATTGTTAACTGCTGGAAATATACTGGATTGATTAAATCTGAAGGATCTACTAAAAAACAAAACAGTACAGCACTTGAAGAATTACAAGACGAAATACACAAATTAACAGATATTGAGTACACTCTATCGGCAGTTGAGTACCTTAATATAGACAAAAGTGTTTCAACATTCGAAGATTTGACAATCTAAGAAATTATTGCCAATCAAAATTCAAATTCATCAGACAGCGAATCTCAAGAATCTGAAACGCCGCATAATACATCTAATGAAATTAAAAATTGCATTGTGAAAATAAGAATTGTTTTAGAAAAACATGCAACTGATAAAAAAAATGACGAATACTCTTTCAGCTGTAAAAAAAGATATTGAACAAGTGGATAAGCGTAATCACAGATCGAAAAAGGTTTCGTTTCATATTCCTTTCAAAACAATTTATTTTTTAATTAATGAACTCATTCATAACTATTAAATCCTTAAAAACAACGCATAAAACGGAAAAAAATGCTAAGGTTAAAAAAAAAAAAATTAGCGCCCCCCCCCCCCTCAAAATTTCTCGCGCCATTCTATTTAAAATGTTTTATTATGTGTTAAAAACTATCTTAAAGTTTCAAACAGATCTTCGTGTTAGATTTCCTAATTGAAATAAAATCGCGTTCTGTTAGTTCAATATTCCAAAACCAGGGAGCTCACTCTATTCTTATCAAAATTGTATTTGAATTAACTCCGTTAAAAAGTCTATCCGTAGATATATTAGTCGAGATGTGGCGGTCTTAAACAATAATTTAAGATATTTGCTCAAATTACTATTCGAAAATAGTGGTACAACGCTTATGAAATTTTTATATTGAATAAGTAGCATTTATCTCAGGACTCTTTCAAAAAACTGAGCAAAAAACGGTAAAAAAATTAAGTTTTTAAAAACTTTTTAACGCACCCTCCTCCTCCGAAATTTCTTGTGCCTTTCTTTTTAAAACTTTTTATTATGTGTTAAACTATCTTAAAGTTTCAAACAGACCGCATTGTTAGATTTCCTAATTTAAATCAATTTTTTTGACGGAATCCTCGTTTGCCCCTCCCCCCCCCCCCAACAAAAATTCAACTCACCTTAAATTTCGATATACCGCCCAACTCGTTATAGCACCGAAAAGTTCTCGAACGGGTAATGGCGGTATAACGGGGTTTGACTGTATACTTATAAAAAATAACTAACCTAAAATTTATGCGATTTTGTGAGAGTGATGAACTGTGGAATGAGTGAACAACCTGAAAATTTACTGCTATTTTTATAAGTTAACATACAGAAATTATACTAGGGGTGTTCAAATGAAAGTGATTCAAAGCGTCACATACGAACAGTTTTCAATGCATTTTCGTGAAACAAACACGATAGTGAAGATGTATGTACCACGCGTGTGCAAACGCAAGCAGATTTGTGATAACTTCATCCGTAAGATTAAACGTGTTATTACGTGTGTTTAACGTACATTAAACGCGTCTGGTGTGGATGCAACTGCGTCCAAAACGGATCAGCGAGCTGTAATTAAATTTTTAACACTGGAAGGGTGTAAGCCGGTGAATATTCATCACAGAATTCTGGCTGGGTACGATGACACGTGTGTGTCAATGCCCACGGTGACGAGGTGGTCGAGAATGTTTTGCGACAGTCCACAGGATACAACGGATTTATCGCGGCTCGGTCAGGCGCACAAATTTGTGACCTTATCACCGTGGACTTTGACACACACGTGTCACCGTACACAGGCAGCATTCTGTGATGAATATTCACCGGTTTACACCCTTCCAGTTTTAAAACTTTATTACAGCTCGCTGATCCATTTTGGACGCAGTTACATCACACCAGCCATATTTAACTGAATGCCACGTCCTTACGAATGAAGTTATCGCAAATCTGCTTGCGCTTGGGCACGCGTGGTACATACACATTCACTATCGCGTTTGTTTCACGAAAATACATTGAAAACTGTTCCCATGCGACGCTTCGAATCACTTTCATTTGAAAACGCCTTATATATTAAAAAAATTCTTCAAAGTGTCAATTTGTAGGAGTATATTTAATGAAGGTTTTATGTTATAGCTTACATTTTAGTCCTTTACCTCCTTAATGCATTAACCGCCAATTGTCCGAATATGTTGGAATCGAATATAGATAGAGAGGCAGCTGCATAAACAATCACCTAATCGAGTTGATGGCTGAAATTCCAGGATTGGTTAAAACTGAATTCGCATAGTAAAATACAACTGGTTTGCTAAGTCACACCTTGGTAGAAATCACCTGTAAACTCGATTTTAGTGATTGACTGGTAGGTTTGCCATTGTGTGTTCGTGCTCCCAGTCCTCCATGTTTTCATATCTATGGGTGCAGGAAAACTCAATAATAAACCTACCAATCAACCACTAAAATTGGATCTGCAATTGGTTCCCACCAAGATATGACTTGGCAGACCAGTTGCATTTCAATATGCTAATCGAGCTCTGTCTAATCGTGAAATTTCAGCCATTAACTCGAATAGGTTATGGTTTGTGCAGTCGGCTCCAAGTCTAATGTTAAAAATCCAAATGAAAGCAAACTAAACACTAACTGTAATGATAAAAGAAACGTAATTGAACCACTGCTGTGAAACAGTCAAGTTGCAAGAGCTGTTTCAAATTTTCAGACATTAAATATTTCATTCGTTAACATCTCGTAACATTTATTATTTCTTTTAATGCTTTTCTTTTCCTCCGTAAGAAAAGAGTTCTTTTTTTATTTTTTAGCCATTATTATTTAAATGGTATTTCTAAGTTTACTTTATCGCTGGTTTCGATTTTACATTAAAATATAAAATAAATTGTAGTATTTATTAAGTTCTAAAAATGTATGGAAAAATTGTTACAATACGTATCTAATTAACAATAGTTAAAAAATTTTAAAGTATAAAAAAAATTAATTATCTTTTTAATGAGCAGCTATGAAATAGACACGAATATTCGTCTTGTTTTTATAGGGCGGAGGTAATTTAAATATATATTACCCTGACTCTTCACTTGGTACATATTGGCATTCTGGATTCGAGCTCATGTTTTATTTTTAATATTAGGTAAGTGAACGAGTCATTATTAAAGAAACCAACGTGATCTTTATCTTTATATTTTTATTAATTTTTACACACTTATCGCGCTCAAATATATATTAGGATTTTAAAAAATTATGTTAAAGCTTTTTATCAGTGTGAATAAATATAATTAATTGAAGATAAATATCACTGACTGAAAAAAGCCAATTTACAATGCTTTTTTAACAATGTGCAAATAATGTAAAGTAAAAAACCTTCTTACATACAGTTTCACGTAAATCAAAATGATTCACTACGAAGTGGAAGAAATTATGTCCAGAACAGCTTTTAAAAAGTTGAAATATTATAAAATAAAATATATAAGTGGCATTTCTAGAAAGATTCCTGATATAGTCAAAAAATTCAATAATAAAATGAAATCTGTAATTTACCCATTCCTATCGTAACCAGTAATCGTGCGTATTTCCGAGAATCGTACGAACTCTGGTAATCGTTTGAAAGCGACCCCTCAGAATCATTAGAATGCAAGATTACGCAGCGCATCAAGTGATTTGTAGACAATTGAGAAATCAACGAATAAAAAAGGGTAATTTATATTTAACGTTATTGGTTGTTTTAATGCCAGACCAGTTTGTAAATTGTATCTAAAACAAAACATATATGGGTTCTGCCTTTTTTCCTCGTGGAAGAAGGTTGTCCCAAGGAAATAACGCCGGGTTCTGCATTTTTTCTTCGTGGAGGAAGGTTGTCCCAAGGAATTAACGCCTTTTTGATCATTTGAGGTCATGCCGTCAAAAGCTGTAAGGAATACCTCATAGCTTAAATAACTAACTAAAACATATACAGATTTCCCTCAATTAGTGCCACTAACTTATTAATTTATAACCCTTAACCCTTCCCACTCCGTTGGCTCCGCTGCGGAGCCATTCTTAGTCTTTGCAAAATTTGGTTTTTGGTACCAGCAATAAAGGAAAATAAAATTCACCTTATTTAATAAGAGAATTTTTGACTTGCATGTTCCGCATCAAAGATTTCCGAATCCTCCCAAAATCGATCTGCGCATTGCTTCGCGCATTCTCTCGCCCTTCAAAGATTCTCGCAAAGATTCCTTGCTAACATCGTACATTTTTATAATGTCGCCATCTAGGGAGAAGATAATAAAATATAATCATGATAATCTAATGCTTTTGACTAAAATAAATTATGTTTTATAAAATAAATGGTAATATACAAGTAATTTATTTGAAAAAATCAAAATATATTTAATGGAATTTTGTTTTCATGTACCATCAAATATTAATTAATGATATACGAGAATTGTTTTAACTTGTTGTATTAACATAATTTGTAAATTTTAATTTATATTTTTTTACATTTCTTATAGTATTCCAATTTATAATCAATAATAATTATAAATAAAAAAAAAAGAAGAAGGAAAGAGAGATGTTATTGTATTCGAATAGTTTAAAAAATGATAGCTAAAAATACATTTTATTTTTTAAAATTTTCTTTTCTTGATAATTATCAATTCAAAACCTTACTAAGAAAGTATTGAGGTCTGCTATATCAAATTTTTACTTTATTTTTTTCTACCAGTGTGATATAAGTCACGAAGCATAGTAATGCAATAAGATTAATAAATTAAAACTTTTTAATGCTGAAAATATACAAGAAATCATAACATGTTAAATTATGCAAAAAAAAAAAAAAAAGAGAGAGAGAGAGAGAAAGTAAATAAATAAGTAAATGAATAAAAACAATAAATAAATAAATAGAAATAAAAGAAGAAGAAGGAGGAGAAAGAGAGCTGTTGTATTCGATTAGTGATAGCTAAAAATACATTTTATTTTGTTTAACATCAATTCAAAATCTTACTAAGAAAATATAGATTTTAGAGAGGTCTCCTAGATCAGATTTTTATTGTTTTTACCAATCTGTTATACGTCATCGAGTATAGTTATACATTAAGTATTAATCAATTAAAGTTTTTAATAATCAATGTAATATTGCATCTTTCTACTTTAGTTTTGTATTTTCTTAACGTTCTTGTAAATCAATAAATCTGACAATTTTTTCTCATAAAAGTGAAAACATATACAATCATACACATATTCATGTGTGAATATTTGAATACATATCAATATATGTACATAATAAATTTGAATATATACATGTCTGCATAAATTTTATGTATGTGTGTGTTTCTAACATACTTGAAAATCGCATATGGTTTAGATATCTGCTGTCATCCACTCTAATTTTCATAAAATTCTTCAGATCACAATGCCATTCAAATATATCACTAATTTAGACAACATATACAAAAAAAAAAAAAAAAAAAAAAAAAAGAAAAGAAAAGAAAGAAAAAAGTATAGCTTCCAGATTCTAAGGATGACCAAAAAAGTATACCTATGTTTCAGTTACGCATTATTACTAATAACTTGCATTTAAATTAAAATATTTTTGGTGTTATTTACATCCATTTTTGTGAAACTCTCATTTAATACACCCTTCCTATTCATAAGTTGATATGTCTATACTAAACATATATGCATGTAATGATTGGGTTTCTACAAAGCATATAGTACAAAACAAAAGTTCATTTATGTCTAAAAAACCCAAGTTTTTATCTAATATAGAATGTTTTTTTTTTTTTTTCATATTTATTATCTCACTAGCTAAACATTGAAAACTGAAGAAAATTAATAACAAACTACTAAGCTAAAACATTAATTATATGTTTAAATAATAATATTTATTAATATGAATTATAAATTAATATGAAATAATAATGTTAATTAATATAAATTATATACATTTAAAAAATATATAATTTTATAATTATAATAATTACATATAATAATATTATAATAATTATATATAATAATATGTATATATTAATTAATAAATTATTAATATTAGTTATATATTTTAAATGAAAATATTAATTATACATATTTCAATAATTATTACTTGATATCAATTATGCATATTTAAATATTAATTAATTTGGTATATTTAAATGTCAATATTAATTATATATTTAAATAGTGATAATAATATAAGAAAAAAAGAAAAACTTAATTATTTTAGTGGAAGATTAACATAATTAAAGATTTTCTTTTTTATTCTTACATTATTATCACTATTTAAATATATAATAATATTAAAATTTAAATATGTATAATTAATATTAATTAATATTTTTATTTAAATATATATAATTAATATTTTTATGTTCCACTATTTTATAATTACAAAGGAACCAGTAATTAGCAAAATTATTACTAGTAAATTAATACAGATTTTTTATATATGAACGATAATACTTCACTTTAAAACATAAGAACTTTAAAAAATTGATTTTACTAATTTGATATCTATCTCTTACAACAGGACGATATCACAATTAACATAAAAATATTTTTCATTTTATTTTAAGAATTATTTCATTTTAATAAACGTTCATTTAATTAATAAAAAATAGAATTTAAAAATTTATTTGAATTACTTAAATTTATTTAAAATTAAATTTTATGTAATACAGATTTAAATTAAATGTGATAACTTAAATGTAATTAAAATTTAAATGTCTAATTGACAATAAAAAAAATTACAAAGCAACTGATCTTTACATGTTAAAGATCAAAACAAAATACTAATTTGATATCTATTTCTTACAACAGGGAGGTGTCACAACTAACATAAAAATATTTTAAATTTCATTTTAAGTATTATTGCATTTTAATAAATGTCCATTTAATTATTTAAAAATGTATTTGAATTATTTAAATTTATTTAAATTAAATTTTATAACTTAATTGTCATTTAAGTTTAAATGTCTAATTGACAATTTTAAAAAATGCAAAGCAACTGATCTTTACATGTTAAAGATCAAAACGAAAATCTACAACAAATAGGACACAACTCACAACCTAAGTATTACAAAGATTGTGCTTTAACCACCGTGCTATGACGTTCGTACTTCTATTTCGCCTTCAACAAAGTCCCTCGTGCATCACAAAAATGTAAACAAAACATCCGAAGCAGCAATAATGCGCGAGAAAATGCGCAGATCTGTTTTGGGAGGATTTCGAATCTTTGAGGCGGAATGTGCTAGTAATTTTTGAAATTGTGTACTTGAAGGAAACTGCTTTTTAAAAAGTGGTGCCGATCGAATAAAATTTGTGTAAGAGGCACCGGAGCTTTAAGGGTTAATATTACCGCACAAATCGAAACATACATTCTAGAGGAAGAACTACAATAGATTCACAGCCAACTTTGTTTATACTTAAATAAACAATACATAAATATATAATGCAGCATAAGCAAACAAATGAGGACGTGAGTTTCAAAACTCGCTTTATCCAGAAAATGAAATTTTGGGAAATCGCGAAAAACATATTTGAGTGTGCCCGTTGGTTTTCATTGTAAACCAAGATTTTACAATGCCAGCAATACACGATAACACTAGTTTTTTTTTTTCCTTTTTCAGATTGTAGGGTTTTTCCAACGCAGGTTCACCAACAGAATAGATTGATATAGAAAAACTCAATTTTTCAAATTTTGCATAAGGCGAGTTTTGAAACTCACATAATTAAACATACACGACAATATACATTTTTATATAAACAATATAGAAATGTACTATGATATAGTTTCCAACCTATTATTGTTATACAGTATACGCTACAGATTCATTTGAAAATTTTAAATTGAAAAAATATTTAATTTGCATGAATTTCCTTTAATATTACTTCCGGAGTTTCATTTACAAAGCGACAGTGAAGAAATATTAAAAAGACGATTTTAAGTTTTATCTAATCTAATATAATAAAGAAAGAACTTCAGGCTGCCTGACTGACTGACTCATCAACACAAATCCGAAACGATCAAAGTTACGATTACAAAATTTAGAGAGTAGACAAGGTTATGACATGGGCAACCAACGAGAAGGGATTTTTGAAAATTTACGTCCCAACGAGATTAAATGGGGATCTAAAGTTTAAGGCATTTCACTATATTTCAGCAGCAGTTCTAGGTAAGAGAGTAAAATTCAGCATAATAAATCTATTAAGAAAATAATTAAACACTATTTCAGCGATTTTAGAGCTAGTTTGGGGTTTTCAACGCCAACATCTGCAACGAACTCGATTACAGAAGATTAGACCAATGAGACAACTATTGCTGATTTTTTAGTAGTTATTTTATGTAAGATATTTTTCCAAGAAAATGTTTTATTTTTAATAATATATGTACATTCCATACGAAATAGAGTTTCGCTAAATACTTCGTCATTTTGTTTTTCTTATTGTCAAGGGAATTGTGTGTTACATGCACCAAAGACGATGCACATTCTTACTTATAAAGCAGACTTTTTTCCCCTATAATTTTGTCAAAATAACTTCATATTTTCCTGATTGTCTTTTAACGAATTAAGTACAGAGCTTTGTTATTGTAATTGTCACATAACTGCATTTTTATTAATTTTAGCTTTAAGGCCCTGATGATTAACATAGGCAGAGCCATTTGGTTCTGCTACGCCTGCATAAAAAAGACCTTTTTCCGACTGTTCCAGCAATCGGTCACATTTTCTTTCTGAACTTCTTTCTGTCTTCAACTTCTTGGTTAACATTTTCTTTCATTTGTTTTATTTTCCTGAAAATTCGGAGTCGTTTCACTTGCTAAAACGAGGTTATTCTTCCATGCATTATGCATTAATCGAAATTTTCCACGCGTTGAAAAAAAAAATTACCGCTTTAACTGAAATTGCAAAAAACGAGGTAAACCTGTACTAAAATAACAATGAAAACAATTAAAACTGAAACGTAATATTTTAAATCTTACACCGGATTTTCTAACTGGAAATAATATTTATAGTTTACAAATAATTAGTCTAGAGATATGGGATTTTGGTCCTTCAGTACTCTAAAAGTTTCCCCATCAAAGTCAAAGTCAAAGTGATATACATTTAAGATAAATTAATTCAGAATCTTGTCAAAGGTGTACGCAAAAGAAGCGGTACCCTTCCAAAGTGAAGAAGATGGCGTTGACTAGCGTCTTCGTCAGCATCAAATTCCCCTGCGCAACATCTCGTGCGCAGGTCTCCTTAGGAGCATTCGCACATTTTTCTAGGGATGGGCGTTCCTGCTCCTTTTGAAAAACGAAAATGAACCGTTCCTTCAGAACCTGGAACTGTTACTTTTACCTATTCCCCAGGAACAGGTCACATGATCTGGTAACAAACAAGGAGAGGGACGAAGACACCAAGACCTGTTCATGGAACAGACAGGATATTAATTGATTGCTCGGTTTTAGGGATTATAAAAAGCCGTCTTTTCTCTTTTCTTTACTGAATACATAACACTGAGGAAGGAAATTTAAAAGCAATGAGGGTTTCTGATACAAAAGAAAATCTGGATACATCATACTATTTTCTTTCTTTCTTCCTTTTTTTTCTTTCTTTTTTTTTTTTTTTTTTACTTTTGAGTTTTCAGTGGAAATTTTGGTTAGACAAAAAATGAAGAGGATGTTGCTTAAAAAAGAAATGAAATAATAAAAAAAGCACATTCAATAATATTTTCAGTAATGTAAAAATGGAACCCATGGCCAATATTTAAAACAACTGCGATAAATACTATGTTAGCATTTGACTCGAAACTGGCTTTAAGATAATCCAATAAATACATTCCGTGAAATACCTTTTTCAAACTTATTAGTTCTAAACTTAAACTAATACGTTTAGACAAACTAAAATTTTTGAGACTTCTTATTAAAATTAGCAAGCTAAAAATTGAAAATAATGCCAAGAATTGAGATATGGTTATGGGTCTAGGAAGGTAGGGGGGGGGGGGGATTTCCAAGTTCAATTAACTAAATTTTCTTTTTATCAGATGATTTTAAATAATGAATACTATTTATTTATTTTTCAAGTAACTTAAAATAATTATACAGTAAGAGAAAAGTAAATTAAGGATTTTTTGCTGAAGGGGTAAGCTTTCTCTCCCTACATCTGTCTTTGAAGACAATATTTAATTTTGTTTCTCTTAAGTTCAATAGTTTAAAATTATCTTAAACGGCAGATGGGGGGGTGGGGGTCCTTGACAAAAAAAGACAATAAAATGATTTAATTCTTCAAAGTTCTATTTCATGTGTATATACCCGATTTTAAGAAAAAACAGACTAGGCAATTGATGACAGACATATTCGTTCCAAAATCTAGTGCGGCCCCACCAGTGGCCGAGAGGTTCTGCTCTCGAAGGTGATAGCCGGGAGCGGCTGTGCTCGAACCCAATCGCGCCCGTCGGCCTAATCGTTCGGAGTTTTTCGCGGTTTTCTTCTAACCTTGGGTTTCCATACGTAAATACGGGTTAGGTTCCTTTAGAATGCCCCCCCCCCCACACACACGGAGAGCACTCCCCCTCAGGTCCATATCCCTCGTGTAGGTAATCGGCCGTCATAAATAACACCAACAGCAATAACACCAAAATCTAGTGCCACCGTGATTTTTTGTTGTTGTTGTTCTTGTTGTTTTTGCGGGCGTTCTTGGTTGTGTGTTTCAAAATTGCCTAAAAAAGTCGTTGAAAAACTTCTAAATCTTGTTTCTAATAGAACCTAAAGAACTCTTTAAATGCAAATATTCTCAGTGTTTAGTAGCTGTTTTTCTCAACCTTAATTACTATATCAATTAATTAAGATCATATCTGACACTGCTTCAAAGTTTTTTATCATATATTATTAAGCTGACACTAGAAAAATTTCAAATGAATACATGAAGAAAGATTTGTAAGTACTAACTGGATGCAGTTTCTTTCTTGAATTCTTTTTATTTATTTTATTTTATTTTATTTTATTTCAATTTTTATTTATTTATTTAATTTTGCGAAATCTTCTAAAGGATTGTTTATCCAATTGGCTTGAATCCATAAAACAACTCATGATAAAATATCTTTATTTTTCAACAAAAGCAGAAAAAAAAATTAAGGAATATTTTCTTTTGGTTTCATTGGTCATCATAATTAAAATTCTGTAAATACAATACAATAATAATAAACTATATTTCTCTACCTGATGTCTATAAAAATCGGAAAATTCGCATAATGTATAATGAATTTTTTCCCGAACAATTTGTTTAACTGATCTAGCTTTTTTTTTAAGCTATATGAATTTAATTAATATCTGACCTCATGTATACTTTCTTGATTATCTTAAGTTTGTTCTCAAATCTAAACTGTGTTCAATCTGACACATTCTTCATTTCGTTTTTATTCGCAAACGCATAAAATTACTAGCTACTTTTGCCCAAAAATTAGCTAATCAAATGGGTTTTCCCCATTTTCAATAAAGGCAGGTGTTTCAGAAACTTCTGCGAATTTCATATCTTGAACCGAATTTCCGGACGCGACAGTGCGTAGAAGAGGAAAAACTGCCATCGTGATACAACAATAATTTATAGCTCAAGATGTAGTTCATTTATCGATAATTGAAAAACCGTTCGATTACAATGTTTTTAAATACCCTTTTTAAGAATCTACAGCAGTATTCCTTAATACTTTTAATTTCAAGATTTAAAATGAAATTTTTTACAGTAATATTTTTTAACACAAATTTAAAAATTGAATTTAAAGAATAACATTTATTGAGTTGCTTATTTAATGAAAATTACATTTTTTTAAACTTTTAAACGTTCTTTGTGGATTTCTTCATAAATTAAAAGTTCTTGTTGTTTCGTTTGTTAGAGGCAAGCATTTTCTAGAAAGAGCGTTCAACTTTTACCTTACAAATAACCTTATTAGTGCTGTTTTATTATTATTATTATTATTGTATTAACATTAATTTAACCTCATTCCTTTCGCTATTTTAACATATCCTTATTATTCAGCTGCACAAAAATCGTGTTTATAAAATAGTTTAAAAAAATCTTTAGTTATAGTAAAAAATTTAGAGGGGGGGGGGGCGGACTTGTGGAAACCTACATTCAGATGTAAACGAAAACGTTTATTATTACTATTATTAATACTAGTATTGATTTTTATGATTAAGAACGAAAAGAAAAATTAATATTTATATCTAATTAATATAATTATCATAATTCGATACTTTCAATAAAAAATAAATTGACATTTTTGTGTATTAAATATGTAAATTGAAATTTTTATGTATTAAATACAAAATAAATATCTTTTGTTTTAAAAATAGTAATTATTTTTTACATTAATAATGCGTATTAAATTATAGTACTAAATTACATGTCTCTTTTATGTAACGCCTATTGTTCTTAAAAGAATTCTTGAAAATGCAGAAGACTTTTAATCTGACATATCTTCAGTAAAAAAAAGGGTTAAGAGACCTTCTCTCCTTTTTTTTTCTTTGTCTAATTTATCAGCGACTGACAAATTCTATGCGTTATGCCCTCATGTCAAAGTGAAAACTAAATTTTCAACCTGCCATCAAAGTTCCTTTCTTACTAGAACCATTTAAGCCCCCTCTCACGTCCCACACACACACTAATCCAAGCAAAATACCTCTAAAATGATACGATCAAAGAAGAAACAGAAAAAAAAAAATGTTTCTGAAGCACGTTTCTCGATCTGCCCCTGTTCCTACTCTATTCTACATTCCACTATCTGTTCCTTGCGTTTTCCCCCGGCTGCGCATTGATGAGAAACAGAAACGAGAAGTTTTTTTTTTTTTTCCGAAAGACATGTTCCTTTTAAACTGCTCCTCCGATTTGGCATCGTTAATCAGGCGATTTCCTCCTTTTCTGACATCTAGCATTTGATACTTTAATGACGTTTCTCATTGTTAGGAAACCTTTTGATATCATCAACCAATCGCAAGTGAGAGAAAAATGTGTCAACGTTTGCTTTGGCGACAGAGGAAATTTTAGTTCGAAAAGAACGGTTCTTTTTGTCGAAGAGTAACAGTTCCTTCGTTTTTTTTCTTGGAACTGTTCCTAGGAGCCTGTTCCACGTTTTTCTACTCATCCCTAATTTTTTCCGGGGAACTTTGTTGAAAGATAAAGCCATGTATGATTGGCGTAGCATTTTGGTTTAAAGCAAAACCTTTCAATCGTTAGGTTTTAAGTTGCGTACTTGCTGCTGTTTTATCTTTTATAGAGTTTTGTTTTGATCTTTATTGAATTACTTAATAAAGAATAATTATAAACATATAAAGATCAGTTGCTTTGTATTTTTTTTTATTGTCAATTAGATAATTAAATTAAATTTTACTTACAATTAAGTAGACAAAATTAAATTAAAATTAACTTAAATGAAATTTAATAATTCTTATTACATAAAATTCTATTTTAAATAAATTTCAATAATTGAAATATTTTTTGAATTCATATAAGCTATTTTTTAATAATTAAATGAACATTTTTTAAAATGCAATACCTCCGACACTTACGTACCTTACATAACGTCTCCTCAGGAACATTCGCACATTTTTCTAGGGATGGGCGTTCCTGCTCCCTTTGAAAAACGAAAATGAACCGTTCCTTCAGAACCTGGAACTGTTACTTTTACCTATTCCTCAGGAACAGGTCACATGATCTGGTAACAAACAAGGAGAGGGACGAAGACACCAAGACCTGTTCCTGGAACAGACAGGATATTAATTGATTGCTCGGTTTTAGGGATTATAAAAAGCCGTCTTTTCTCTTTTCTTTACTGAATACATAACACTGAGGAAGGAAATTTAAAAGCAATGAGGGTTTCTGATACAAAAGAAAATCTGGATACATCATACTATTTTCTTTCTTTCTTTCTTTTTTTTTTTTTTTACTTTTGAGTTTTCAGTGGAAATTTTGGTTAGACAAAAAATGAAGAGGATGTTGCTTAAAAAAGAAATGAAATAATAAAAAAAGCACATTCAATAATATTTTCAGTAATGTAAAAATGGAACCCATGGCCAATATTTAAAACAACTGCGATAAATACTATGTTAGCATTTGACTCGAAACTGGCTTTAAGATAATCCAATAAATACATTCCGTGAAATACCTTTTTCAAACTTATTAGTTCTAAACTTAAACTAATACGTTTAGATAAACTAAAATTTTTGAGACTTCTTATTAAAATTAGCAAGCTAAAAATTGAAAATAATGCCAAGAATTGAGATATGGTTATGGGTCTAGGAAGGTAGGGGGGGGGGGGGATTTCCAAGTTCAATTAACTAAATTTTCTTTTTATCAGATGATTTTAAATAATGAATACTATTTATTTATTTTTCAAGTAACTTAAAATAATTATACAGTAAGAGAAAAGTAAATTAAGGATTTTTTGCTGAAGGGGTAAGCTTTCTCTCCCTACATCTGTCTTTGAAGACAATATTTAATTTTGTTTCTCTTAAGTTCAATAGTTTAAAATTATCTTAAACGGCAGATGGGGGGGTGGGGGTCCTTGACAAAAAAAGACAATAAAATGATTTAATTCTTCAAAGTTCTATTTCATGTGTATATACCCGATTTTAAGAAAAAACAGACTAGGCAATTGATGACAGACATATTCGTTCCAAAATCTAGTGCGGCCCCACCAGTGGCCGAGAGGTTCTGCTCTCGAAGGTGATAGCCGGGAGCGGCTGTGCTCGAACCCAATCGCGCCCGTCGGCCTAATCGTTCGGAGCTTTTCGCGGTTTTCTTCTAACCTTGGGTTTCCATACGTAAATACGGGTTAGGTTCCTTTAGAATGCCCCCCCCCCACACACACGGAGAGCACTCCCCCTCAGGTCCATATCCCTCGTGTAGGTAATCGGCCGTCATAAATAACACCAACAGCAATAACACCAAAATCTAGTGCCACCGTGATTTTTTGTTGTTGTTGTTCTTGTTGTTTTTGCGGGCGTTCTTGGTTGTGTGTTTCAAAATTGCCTAAAAAAGTCGTTGAAAAACTTCTAAATCTTGTTTCCAATAGAACCTAAAGAACTCTTTAAATGCAAATATTCTCAGTGTTTAGTAGCTGTTTTTCTCAACCTTAATTACTATATCAATTAATTAAGATCATATCTGGCACTGCTTCAAAGTTTTTTATCATATATTATTAAGCTGACGCTAGAAAAATTTCAAATGAATACATGAAGAAAGATTTGTAAGTACTAACTGGATGCAGTTTCTTTCTTGAATTCTTTTTATTTATTTTATTTTATTTTATTTTATTTCATTTTTTATTTATTTATTTAATTTTGCGAAATCTTCTAAAGGATTGTTTATCCAATTGGCTTGAATCCATAAAACAACTCATGATAAAATATCTTTATTTTTCAACAAAAGCAGAAAAAAAAATTAAGGAATATTTTCTTTTGGTTTCATTGGTCATCATAATTAAAATTCTGTAAATACAATACAATAATAATAAACTATATTTCTCTACCTGATGTCTATAAAAATCGGAAAATTCGCATAATGTATAATGAATTTTTTCCCGAACAATTTGTTTAACTGATCTAGCTTTTTTTTTAAGCTATATGAATTTAATTAATATCTGACCTCATGTATACTTTCTTGATTATCTTAAGTTTGTTCTCAAATCTAAACTGTGTTCAATCTGACACATTCTTCATTTCGTTTTTATTCGCAAACGCATAAAATTACTAGCTACTTTTGCCCAAAAATTAGCTAATCAAATGGGTTTTCCCCATTTTCAATAAAGGCAGGTGTTTCAGAAACTTCTGCGAATTTCATATCTTGAACCGAATTTCCGGACGCGACAGTGCGTAGAAGAGGAAAAACTGCCATCGTGATACAACAATAATTTATAGCTCAAGATGTAGTTCATTTATCGATAATTGAAAAACCGTTCGATTACAATGTTTTTAAATACCCTTTTTAAGAATCTACAGCAGTATTCCTTAATACTTTTAATTTCAAGATTTAAAATGAAATTTTTTACAGTAATATTTTTTAACACAAATTTAAAAATTGAATTTAAAGAATAACATTTATTGAGTTGCTTATTTAATGAAAATTACATTTTTTTAAACTTTTAAACGTTCTTTGTGGATTTCTTCATAAATTAAAAGTTCTTATTGTTTCGTTTGTTAGAGGCAAGCATTTTCTAGAAAGAGCGTTCAACTTTTACCTTACAAATAACCTTATTAGTGCTGTTTTATTATTATTATTATTATTGTATTAACATTAATTTAACCTCATTCCTTTCGCTATTTTAACATTTCCTTATTATTCAGCTGCACAAAAATCGTGTTTATAAAATAGTTTAAAAAAATCTTTACTTATAGTAAAAAATATAGAGGGGGGGGGGGGACTTGTGGAAACCTACATTCAGATGTAAACGAAAACGTTTATTATTACTATTATTAATACTAGTATTGATTTTTATGATTAAGAACGAAAAGAAAAATTAATATTTATATCTAATTAATATAATTATCATAATTCGATACTTTCAATAAAAAATAAATTGACATTTTTGTGTATTAAATATGTAAATTGAAATTTTTATGTATTAAATACAAAATAAATATCTTTTGTTTTAAAAATAGTAATTATTTTTTACATTAATAATGCGTATTAAATTATAGTACTAAATTACATGTCTCTTTTATGTAACGCCTATTGTTCTTAAAAGAATTCTTGAAAATGCAGAAGACTTTTAATCTGACATATCTTCAGTAAAAAAAAGGGTTAAGAGACCTTCTCTCCTTTCCTTTCTTTGTCTAATTTATCAGCGACTGACAAATTCTATGCGTTATGCCCTCATGTCAAAGTGAAAACTAAATTTTCAACCTGCCATCAAAGTTCCTTTCTTACTAGAACCATTTAAGCCCCCTCTCACGTCCCACACACACACTAATCCAAGCAAAATACCTCTAAAATGATACGATCAAAGAAGAAACAGAAAAAAAAAATGTTTCTGAAGCACGTTTCTCGATCTGCCCCTGTTCCTACTCTATTCTACATTCCACTATCTGTTCCTTGCGTTTTCCCCCGGCTGCGCATTGATGAGAAACAGAAACGAGAAGTTTTTTTTTTTTCCGAAAGACATGTTCCTTTTAAACTGCTCCTCCGATTTGGCATCGTTAATCAGGCGATTTCCTCCTTTTCTGACATCTAGCATTTGATACTTTAATGACGTTTCTCATTGTTAGGAAACCTTTTGATATCATCAACCAATCGCAAGTGAGAGAAAAATGTGTCAACGTTTGCTTTGGCGACAGAGGAAATTTTAGTTCGAAAAGAACGGTTCTTTTTGTCGAAGAGTAACAGTTCCTTCGTTTTTTTTCTTGGAACTGTTCCTAGGAGCCTGTTCCACGTTTTTCTACTCATCCCTAATTTTTTCCGGGGAACTTTGTTGAAAGATAAAGCCATGTATGATTGGCGTAGCATTTTGGTTTAAAGCAAAACCTTTCAATCGTTAGGTTTTAAGTTGCGTACTTGCTGCTGTTTTATCTTTTATAGAGTTTTGTTTTGATCTTTATTGAATTACTTAATAAAGAATAATTATAAACATATAAAGATCAGTTGCTTTGTATTTTTTTTTATTGTCAATTAGATAATTAAATTAAATTTTACTTACAATTAAGTAGACAAAATTAAATTAAAATTAACTTAAATGAAATTTAATAATTCTTATTACATAAAATTCTATTTTAAATAAATTTCAATAATTGAAATATTTTTTGAATTCATATAAGCTATTTTTTAATAATTAAATGAACATTTTTTAAAATGCAATACCTCCGACACTTACGTACCTTACATAACGTCTCCTCAGGAACATTCGCACATTTTTCTAGGGATGGGCGTTCCTGCTCCCTTTGAAAAACGAAAATGAACCGTTCCTTCAGAACCTGGAACTGTTACTTTTACCTATTCCTCAGGAACAGGTCACATGATCTGGTAACAAACAAGGAGAGGGACGAAGACACCAAGACCTGTTCCTGGAACAGACAGGATATTAATTGATTGCTCGGTTTTAGGGATTATAAAAAGCCGTCTTTTCTCTTTTCTTTACTGAATACATAACACTGAGGAAGGAAATTTAAAAGCAATGAGGGTTTCTGATACAAAAGAAAATCTGGATACATCATACTATTTTCTTTCTTTCTTTCTTTTTTTTCTTTCTTTCTTTTTTTTTTTTTTACTTTTGAGTTTTCAGTGGAAATTTTGGTTAGACAAAAAATGAAGAGGATGTTGCTTAAAAAAGAAATGAAATAATAAAAAAAGCACATTCAATAATATTTTCAGTAATGTAAAAATGGAACCCATGGCCAATATTTAAAACAACTGCGATAAATACTATGTTAGCATTTGACTCGAAACTGGCTTTAAGATAATCCAATAAATACATTCCGTGAAATACCTTTTTCAAACTTATTAGTTCTAAACTTAAACTAATACGTTTAGATAAACTAAAATTTTTGAGACTTCTTATTAAAATTAGCAAGCTAAAAATTGAAAATAATGCCAAGAATTGAGATATGGTTATGGGTCTAGGAAGGTAGGGGGGGGGGGGATTTCCAAGTTCAATTAACTAAATTTTCTTTTTATCAGATGATTTTAAATAATGAATACTATTTATTTATTTTTCAAGTAACTTAAAATAATTATACAGTAAGAGAAAAGTAAATTAAGGATTTTTTGCTGAAGGGGTAAGCTTTCTCTCCCTACATCTGTCTTTGAAGACAATATTTAATTTTGTTTCTCTTAAGTTCAATAGTTTAAAATTATCTTAAACGGCAGATGGGGGGGTGGGGGTCCTTGACAAAAAAGACAATAAAATGATTTAATTCTTCAAAGTTCTATTTCATGTGTATATACCCGATTTTAAGAAAAAACAGACTAGGCAATTGATGACAGACATATTCGTTCCAAAATCTAGTGCGGCCCCACCAGTGGCCGAAAGGTTCTGCTCTCGAAGGTGATAGCCGGGAGCGGCTGTGCTCGAACCCAATCGCGCCCGTCGGCCTAATCGTTCGGAGTTTTTCGCGGTTTTCTTCTAACCTTGGGTTTCCATACGTAAATACGGGTTAGGTTCCTTTAGAATGCCCCCCCCCCCCCCACACACACGGAGAGCACTCCCCCTCAGGTCCATATCCCTCGTGTAGGTAATCGGCCGTCATAAATAACACCAACAGCAATAACACCAAAATCTAGTGCCACCGTGATTTTTTGTTGTTGTTGTTCTTGTTGTTTTTGCGGGCGTTCTTGGTTGTGTGTTTCAAAATTGCCTAAAAAAGTCGTTGAAAAACTTCTAAATCTTGTTTCTAATAGAACCTAAAGAACTCTTTAAATGCAAATATTCTCATCTTTAAATGCAAATATTCTCAGTGTTTAGTAGCTGTTTTTCTCAACCTTAATTACTATATCAATTAATTAAGATCATATCTGGCACTGCTTCAAAGTTTTTTATCATATATTATTAAGCTGACACTAGAAAAATTTCAAATGAATACATGAAGAAAGATTTGTAAGTACTAACTGGATGCAGTTTCTTTCTTGAATTCTTTTTATTTATTTTATTTTATTTTATTTTATTTCATTTTTTATTTATTTATTTAATTTTGCGAAATCTTCTAAAGGATTGTTTATCCAATTGGCTTGAATCCATAAAACAACTCATGATAAAATATCTTTATTTTTCAACAAAAGCAGAAAAAAAAATTAAGGAATATTTTCTTTTGGTTTCATTGGTCATCATAATTAAAATTCTGTAAATACAATACAATAATAATAAACTATATTTCTCTACCTGATGTCTATAAAAATCGGAAAATTCGCATAATGTATAATGAATTTTTTCCCGAACAATTTGTTTAACTGATCTAGCTTTTTTTTTAAGCTATATGAATTTAATTAATATCTGACCTCATGTATACTTTCGTGATTATCTTAAGTTTGTTCTCAAATCTAAACTGTGTTCAATCTGACACATTCTTCATTTCGTTTTTATTCGCAAACGCATAAAATTACTAGCTACTTTTGCCCAAAAATTAGCTAATCAAATGGGTTTTCCCCATTTTCAATAAAGGCAGGTGTTTCAGAAACTTCTGCGAATTTCATATCTTGAACCGAATTTCCGGACGCGACAGTGCGTAGAAGAGGAAAAACTGCCATCGTGATACAACAATAATTTATAGCTCAAGATGTAGTTCATTTATCGATAATTGAAAAACCGTTCGATTACAATGTTTTTAAATACCCTTTTTAAGAATCTACAGCAGTATTCCTTAATACTTTTAATTTCAAGATTTAAAATGAAATTTTTTACAGTAATATTTTTTAACACAAATTTAAAAATTGAAATTAAAGAATAACATTTATTGAGTTGCTTATTTAATGAAAATTACATTTTTTTAAAACTTTTAAACGTTCTTTGTGGATTTCTTCATAAATTAAAAGTTCTTATTGTTTCGTTTGTTAGAGGCAAGCATTTTCTAGAAAGAGCGTTCAACTTTTACCTTACAAATAACCTTATTAGTGCTGTTTTATTATTATTATTATTATTGTATTAACATTAATTTAACCTCATTCCTTTCGCTATTTTAACATATCCTTATTATTCAGCTGCACAAAAATCGTGTTTATAAAATAGTTTAAAAAAATGTTTAGTTATAGTAAAAAATTTAGAGGAGGGGGGCGGACTTGTGGAAACCTACATTCAGATGTAAACGAAAACGTTTATTATTACTATTATTAATACTAGTATTGATTTTTATGATTAAGAACGAAAAGAAAAATTAATATTTATATCTAATTAATATAATTATCATAATTCGATACTTTCAATAAAAAATAAATTGACATTTTTGTGTATTAAATATGTAAATTGAAATTTTTATGTATTAAATACAAAATAAATATCTTTTGTTTTAAAAATAGTAATTATTTTTTACATTAATAATGCGTATTAAATTATAGTACTAAATTACATGTCTCTTTTATGTAACGCCTATTGTTCTTAAAAGAATTCTTGAAAATGCAGAAGACTTTTAATCTGACATATCTTCAGTAAAAAAAAGGGTTAAGAGACCTTCTCTCCTTTCCTTTCTTTGTCTAATTTATCAGCGACTGACAAATTCTATGCGTTATGCCCTCATGTCAAAGTGAAAACTAAATTTTCAACCTGCCATCAAAGTTCCTTTCTTACTAGAACCATTTAAGCCCCCTCTCACGTCCCACACACACACTAATCCAAGCAAAATACCTCTAAAATGATACGATCAAAGAAGAAACAGAAAAAGAAATGTTTCTGAAGCACGTTTCTCGATCTGCCCCTGTTCCTACTCTATTCTACATTCCACTATCTGTTCCTTGCGTTTTCCCCCGGCTGCGCATTGATGAGAAACAGAAACGAGAAGTTTTTTTTTTTTCCGAAAGACATGTTCCTTTTAAACTGCTCCTCCGATTTGGCATCGTTAATCAGGCGATTTCCTCCTTTTCTGACATCTAGCATTTGATACTTTAATGACGTTTCTCATTGTTAGGAAACCTTTTGATATCATCAACCAATCGCAAGTGAGAGAAAAATGTGTCAACGTTTGCTTTGGCGACAGAGGAAATTTTAGTTCGAAAAGAACGGTTCTTTTTGTCGAAGAGTAACAGTTCCTTCGTTTTTTTTCTTGGAACTTTTCCTAGGAGCCTGTTCCACGTTTTTCTACTCATCCCTAATTTTTTCCGGGGAACTTTGTTGAAAGATAAAGCCATGTATGATTGGCGTAGCATTTTGGTTTAAAGCAAAACCTTTCAATCGTTAGGTTTTAAGTTGCGTACTTGCTGCTGTTTTATCTTTTATAGAGTTTTGTTTTGATCTTTATTGAATTACTTAATAAAGAATAATTATAAACATATAAAGATCAGTTGCTTTGTATTTTTTTTTATTGTCAATTAGATAATTAAATTAAATTTTACTTACAATTAAGTAGACAAAATTAAATTAAAATTAACTTAAATGAAATTTAATAATTCTTATTACATAAAATTCTATTTTAAATAAATTTCAATAATTGAAATATTTTTTGAATTCATATAAGCTATTTTTTAATAATTAAATGAACATTTTTTAAAATGCAATACCTCCGACACTTACGTACCTTACATAACGTCTCCTCAGGAACATTCGCACATTTTTCTAGGGATGGGCGTTCCTGCTCCCTTTGAAAAACGAAAATGAACCGTTCCTTCAGAACCTGGAACTGTTACTTTTACCTATTCCTCAGGAACAGGTCACATGATCTGGTAACAAACAAGGAGAGGGACGAAGACACCAAGACCTGTTCCTGGAACAGACAGGATATTAATTGATTGCTTGGTTTTAGGGATTATAAAAAACCGTCTTTTCTCTTTTCTTTACTGAATACATAACACTGAGGAAGGAAATTTAAAAGCAATGAGGGTTTCTGATACAAAAGAAAATCTGGATACATCATACTATTTTCTTTCTTTCTTTCTTTTTTTCTTTCTTTCTTTTTTTTTTTTTTACTTTTGAGTTTTCAGTGGAAATTTTGGTTAGAGAAAAAATGAAGAGGTCATTGCTTAAAAAAGAAATGAAATAATAAAAAAAGCACATTCAATAATATTTTCAGTAATGTAAAAATGGAACCCATGGCCAATATTTAAAACAACTGCGATAAATACTATGTTAGCATTTGACTCGAAACTGGCTTTAAGATAATCCAATAAATACATTCCGTGAAATACCTTTTTCAAACTTATTAGTTCTAAACTTAAACTAATACGTTTAGATAAACTAAAATTTTTGAGACATCTTATTAAAATTAGCAAGCTAAAAATTGAAAATAATGCCAAGAATTGAGATATGGTTATGGGTCTAGGAAGGTAGGGGGGGGGGGGATTTCCAAGTTCAATTAACTAAATTTTCTTTTTATCAGATGATTTTAAATAATGAATACTATTTATTTATTTTTCAAGTAACTTAAAATAATTATACAGTAAGATAAAAGTAAATTAAGGATTTTTTGCTGAAGGGGTAAGCTTTCTCTCCCTAAATCTGTCTTTGAAGACTATATTTAATTTTGTTTCTCTTAAGTTCAATAGTTTAAAATTATCTTAAACGGCAGATGGGGGGGTGGGGGACCTTGACAAAAAAAGATAATAAAATGATTTAATTCTTCAAAGTTCTATTTCATGTGTATATACCCGATTTAAAGAAAAAACAGACTAGACAATTGATGACAGACATATTCGTTCCAAAATCTAGTGCGGCCCCACCAGTGGCCGAGAGGTTCTGCTCTCGAAGGTGATAGCCGGGAGCGGCTGTGCTCGAACCCAATCGCGCCCGTCGGCCTAATCTTTCGGAGTTTTCCGCGGTTTTCTTCTAACCTTGGGTTTCCATACGTAAATACGGGTTAGGTTCCTTTAGATGCCCCCCCCCCCACACACACACACGGAGAGCACTCCCCCTCAGGTCCATATCCCTCGTGTAGGTAATCGGCCGTCATAAATAACACCAACAGCAATAACACCAAAATCTAGTGCCACTGTGATTTTTTGTTGTTGTTGTTCTTGTTGTTTTTGCGGGCGTTCTTGGTTGTGTGTTTCAAAATTGCCTAAAAAAGTCGTTGAAAAACTTCTAAATCTTGTTTCTAATAGAACCTAAAGAACTCTTTAAATGCAAATATTCTCAGTGTTTAGTAGCTGTTTTTCTCAACCTTAATTACTATATCAATTAATTAAGATCATATCTGACACTGCTTCAAAGTTTTTTATCATATATTATTAAGCTGACACTAGAAAAATTTCAAATGAATACATGAAGAAAGATTTGTAAGTACTAACTGGATGCAGTTTCTTTCTTGAATTCTTTTTATTTATTTTATTTTATTTTATTTTATTTCAATTTTTATTTATTTATTTAATTTTGCGAAATCTTCTAAAGGATTGTTTATCCAATTGGCTTGAATCCATAAAACAACTCATGATAAAATATCTTTATTTTTCAACAAAAGCAGAAAAAAAAATTAAGGAATATTTTCTTTTGGTTTCATTGGTCATCATAATTAAAATTCTGTAAATACAATACAATAATAATAAACTATATTTCTCTACCTGATGTCTATAAAAATCGGAAAATTCGCATAATGTATAATGAATTTTTTCCCGAACAATTTGTTTAACTGATCTAGCTTTTTTTTTAAGCTATATGAATTTAATTAATATCTGACCTCATGTATACTTTCTTGATTATCTTAAGTTTGTTCTCAAATCTAAACTGTGTTCAATCTGACACATTCTTCATTTCGTTTTTATTCGCAAACGCATAAAATTACTAGCTACTTTTGCCCAAAAATTAGCTAATCAAATGGGTTTTCCCCATTTTCAATAAAGGCAGGTGTTTCAGAAACTTCTGCGAATTTCATATCTTGAACCGAATTTCCGGACGCGACAGTGCGTAGAAGAGGAAAAACTGCCATCGTGATACAACAATAATTTATAGCTCAAGATGTAGTTCATTTATCGATAATTGAAAAACCGTTCGATTACAATGTTTTTAAATACCCTTTTTAAGAATCTACAGCAGTATTCCTTAATACTTTTAATTTCAAGATTTAAAATGAAATTTTTTACAGTAATATTTTTTAACACAAATTTAAAAATTGAATTTAAAGAATAACATTTATTGAGTTGCTTATTTAATGAAAATTACATTTTTTTAAACTTTTAAACGTTCTTTGTGGATTTCTTCATAAATTAAAAGTTCTTGTTGTTTCGTTTGTTAGAGGCAAGCATTTTCTAGAAAGAGCGTTCAACTTTTACCTTACAAATAACCTTATTAGTGCTGTTTTATTATTATTATTATTATTGTATTAACATTAATTTAACCTCATTCCTTTCGCTATTTTAACATATCCTTATTATTCAGCTGCACAAAAATCGTGTTTATAAAATAGTTTAAAAAAATCTTTAGTTATAGTAAAAAATTTAGAGGGGGGGGGGGCGGACTTGTGGAAACCTACATTCAGATGTAAACGAAAACGTTTATTATTACTATTATTAATACTAGTATTGATTTTTATGATTAAGAACGAAAAGAAAAATTAATATTTATATCTAATTAATATAATTATCATAATTCGATACTTTCAATAAAAAATAAATTGACATTTTTGTGTATTAAATATGTAAATTGAAATTTTTATGTATTAAATACAAAATAAATATCTTTTGTTTTAAAAATAGTAATTATTTTTTACATTAATAATGCGTATTAAATTATAGTACTAAATTACATGTCTCTTTTATGTAACGCCTATTGTTCTTAAAAGAATTCTTGAAAATGCAGAAGACTTTTAATCTGACATATCTTCAGTAAAAAAAAGGGTTAAGAGACCTTCTCTCCTTTTTTTTCTTTGTCTAATTTATCAGCGACTGACAAATTCTATGCGTTATGCCCTCATGTCAAAGTGAAAACTAAATTTTCAACCTGCCATCAAAGTTCCTTTCTTACTAGAACCATTTAAGCCCCCTCTCTCGTCCCACACACACACTAATCCAAGCAAAATACCTCTAAAATGATACGATCAAAGAAGAAACAGAAAAAAAAAATGTTTCTGAAGCACGTTTCTCGATCTGCCCCTGTTCCTACTCTATTCTACATTCCACTATCTGTTCCTTGCGTTTTCCCCCGGCTGCGCATTGATGAGAAACAGAAACGAGAAGTTTTTTTTTTTTTTCCGAAAGACATGTTCCTTTTAAACTGCTCCTCCGATTTGGCATCGTTAATCAGGCGATTTCCTCCTTTTCTGACATCTAGCATTTGATACTTTAATGACGTTTCTCATTGTTAGGAAACCTTTTGATATCATCAACCAATCGCAAGTGAGAGAAAAATGTGTCAACGTTTGCTTTGGCGACAGAGGAAATTTTAGTTCGAAAAGAACGGTTCTTTTTGTCGAAGAGTAACAGTTCCTTCGTTTTTTTTCTTGGAACTGTTCCTAGGAGCTTGTTCCACGTTTTTCTACTCATCCCTAATTTTTTCCGGGGAACTTTGTTGAAAGATAAAGCCATGTATGATTGGCGTAGCATTTTGGTTTAAAGCAAAACCTTTCAATCGTTAGGTTTTAAGTTGCGTACTTGCTGCTGTTTTATCTTTTATAGAGTTTTGTTTTGATCTTTATTGAATTACTTAATAAAGAATAATTATAAACATATAAAGATCAGTTGCTTTGTATTTTTTTTTATTGTCAATTAGATAATTAAATTAAATTTTACTTACAATTAAGTAGACAAAATTAAATTAAAATTAACTTAAATGAAATTTAATAATTCTTATTACATAAAATTCTATTTTAAATAAATTTCAATAATTGAAATATTTTTTGAATTCATATAAGCTATTTTTTAATAATTAAATGAACATTTTTTAAAATGCAATACCTCCGACACTTACGTACCTTACATAACGTCTCCTCAGGAACATTCGCACATTTTTCTAGGGATGGGCGTTCCTGCTCCCTTTGAAAAACGAAAATGAACCGTTCCTTCAGAACCTGGAACTGTTACTTTTACCTATTCCTCAGGAACAGGTCACATGATCTGGTAACAAACAAGGAGAGGGACGAAGACACCAAGACCTGTTCCTGGAACAGACAGGATATTAATTGATTGCTCGGTTTTAGGGATTATAAAAAGCCGTCTTTTCTCTTTTCTTTACTGAATACATAACACTGAGGAAGGAAATTTAAAAGCAATGAGGGTTTCTGATACAAAAGAAAATCTGGATACATCATACTATTTTCTTTCTTTCTTTCTTTTTTTTTTTTTTTACTTTTGAGTTTTCAGTGGAAATTTTGGTTAGACAAAAAATGAAGAGGATGTTGCTTAAAAAAGAAATGAAATAATAAAAAAAGCACATTCAATAATATTTTCAGTAATGTAAAAATGGAACCCATGGCCAATATTTAAAACAACTGCGATAAATACTATGTTAGCATTTGACTCGAAACTGGCTTTAAGATAATCCAATAAATACATTCCGTGAAATACCTTTTTCAAACTTATTAGTTCTAAACTTAAACTAATACGTTTAGATAAACTAAAATTTTTGAGACTTCTTATTAAAATTAGCAAGCTAAAAATTGAAAATAATGCCAAGAATTGAGATATGGTTATGGGTCTAGGAAGGTAGGGGGGGGGGGGGATTTCCAAGTTCAATTAACTAAATTTTCTTTTTATCAGATGATTTTAAATAATGAATACTATTTATTTATTTTTCAAGTAACTTAAAATAATTATACAGTAAGAGAAAAGTAAATTAAGGATTTTTTGCTGAAGGGGTAAGCTTTCTCTCCCTACATCTGTCTTTGAAGACAATATTTAATTTTGTTTCTCTTAAGTTCAATAGTTTAAAATTATCTTAAACGGCAGATGGGGGGGTGGGGGTCCTTGACAAAAAAAGACAATAAAATGATTTAATTCTTCAAAGTTCTATTTCATGTGTATATACCCGATTTTAAGAAAAAACAGACTAGGCAATTGATGACAGACATATTCGTTCCAAAATCTAGTGCGGCCCCACCAGTGGCCGAGAGGTTCTGCTCTCGAAGGTGATAGCCGGGAGCGGCTGTGCTCGAACCCAATCGCGCCCGTCGGCCTAATCGTTCGGAGCTTTTCGCGGTTTTCTTCTAACCTTGGGTTTCCATACGTAAATACGGGTTAGGTTCCTTTAGAATGCCCCCCCCACACACACACGGAGAGCACTCCCCCTCAGGTCCATATCCCTCGTGTAGGTAATCGGCCGTCATAAATAACACCAACAGCAATAACACCAAAATCTAGTGCCACCGTGATTTTTTGTTGTTGTTGTTCTTGTTGTTTTTGCGGGCGTTCTTGGTTGTGTGTTTCAAAATTGCCTAAAAAAGTCGTTGAAAAACTTCTAAATCTTGTTTCCAATAGAACCTAAAGAACTCTTTAAATGCAAATATTCTCAGTGTTTAGTAGCTGTTTTTCTCAACCTTAATTACTATATCAATTAATTAAGATCATATCTGGCACTGCTTCAAAGTTTTTTATCATATATTATTAAGCTGACACTAGAAAAATTTCAAATGAATACATGAAGAAAGATTTGTAAGTACTAACTGGATGCAGTTTCTTTCTTGAATTCTTTTTATTTATTTTATTTTATTTTATTTTATTTCATTTTTTATTTATTTATTTAATTTTGCGAAATCTTCTAAAGGATTGTTTATCCAATTGGCTTGAATCCATAAAACAACTCATGATAAAATATCTTTATTTTTCAACAAAAGCAGAAAAAAAAATTAAGGAATATTTTCTTTTGGTTTCATTGGTCATCATAATTAAAATTCTGTAAATACAATACAATAATAATAAACTATATTTCTCTACCTGATGTCTATAAAAATCGGAAAATTCGCATAATGTATAATGAATTTTTTCCCGAACAATTTGTTTAACTGATCTAGCTTTTTTTTTAAGCTATATGAATTTAATTAATATCTGACCTCATGTATACTTTCTTGATTATCTTAAGTTTGTTCTCAAATCTAAACTGTGTTCAATCTGACACATTCTTCATTTCGTTTTTATTCGCAAACGCATAAAATTACTAGCTACTTTTGCCCAAAAATTAGCTAATCAAATGGGTTTTCCCCATTTTCAATAAAGGCAGGTGTTTCAGAAACTTCTGCGAATTTCATATCTTGAACCGAATTTCCGGACGCGACAGTGCGTAGAAGAGGAAAAACTGCCATCGTGATACAACAATAATTTATAGCTCAAGATGTAGTTCATTTATCGATAATTGAAAAACCGTTCGATTACAATGTTTTTAAATACCCTTTTTAAGAATCTACAGCAGTATTCCTTAATACTTTTAATTTCAAGATTTAAAATGAAATTTTTTACAGTAATATTTTTTAACACAAATTTAAAAATTGAATTTAAAGAATAACATTTATTGAGTTGCTTATTTAATGAAAATTACATTTTTTTAAACTTTTAAACGTTCTTTGTGGATTTCTTCATAAATTAAAAGTTCTTATTGTTTCGTTTGTTAGAGGCAAGCATTTTCTAGAAAGAGCGTTCAACTTTTACCTTACAAATAACCTTATTAGTGCTGTTTTATTATTATTATTATTATTGTATTAACATTAATTTAACCTCATTCCTTTCGCTATTTTAACATTTCCTTATTATTCAGCTGCACAAAAATCGTGTTTATAAAATAGTTTAAAAAAATCTTTACTTATAGTAAAAAATATAGAGGGGGGGGGGGGACTTGTGGAAACCTACATTCAGATGTAAACGAAAACGTTTATTATTACTATTATTAATACTAGTATTGATTTTTATGATTAAGAACGAAAAGAAAAATTAATATTTATATCTAATTAATATAATTATCATAATTCGATACTTTCAATAAAAAATAAATTGACATTTTTGTGTATTAAATATGTAAATTGAAATTTTTATGTATTAAATACAAAATAAATATCTTTTGTTTTAAAAATAGTAATTATTTTTTACATTAATAATGCGTATTAAATTATAGTACTAAATTACATGTCTCTTTTATGTAACGCCTATTGTTCTTAAAAGAATTCTTGAAAATGCAGAAGACTTTTAATCTGACATATCTTCAGTAAAAAAAAGGGTTAAGAGACCTTCTCTCCTTTCCTTTCTTTGTCTAATTTATCAGCGACTGACAAATTCTATGCGTTATGCCCTCATGTCAAAGTGAAAACTAAATTTTCAACCTGCCATCAAAGTTCCTTTCTTACTAGAACCATTTAAGCCCCCTCTCACGTCCCACACACACACTAATCCAAGCAAAATACCTCTAAAATGATACGATCAAAGAAGAAACAGAAAAAAAAAATGTTTCTGAAGCACGTTTCTCGATCTGCCCCTGTTCCTACTCTATTCTACATTCCACTATCTGTTCCTTGCGTTTTCCCCCGGCTGCGCATTGATGAGAAACAGAAACGAGAAGTTTTTTTTTTTTCCGAAAGACATGTTCCTTTTAAACTGCTCCTCCGATTTGGCATCGTTAATCAGGCGATTTCCTCCTTTTCTGACATCTAGCATTTGATACTTTAATGACGTTTCTCATTGTTAGGAAACCTTTTGATATCATCAACCAATCGCAAGTGAGAGAAAAATGTGTCAACGTTTGCTTTGGCGACAGAGGAAATTTTAGTTCGAAAAGAACGGTTCTTTTTGTCGAAGAGTAACAGTTCCTTCGTTTTTTTTCTTGGAACTGTTCCTAGGAGCCTGTTCCACGTTTTTCTACTCATCCCTAATTTTTTCCGGGGAACTTTGTTGAAAGATAAAGCCATGTATGATTGGCGTAGCATTTTGGTTTAAAGCAAAACCTTTCAATCGTTAGGTTTTAAGTTGCGTACTTGCTGCTGTTTTATCTTTTATAGAGTTTTGTTTTGATCTTTATTGAATTACTTAATAAAGAATAATTATAAACATATAAAGATCAGTTGCTTTGTATTTTTTTTTATTGTCAATTAGATAATTAAATTAAATTTTACTTACAATTAAGTAGACAAAATTAAATTAAAATTAACTTAAATGAAATTTAATAATTCTTATTACATAAAATTCTATTTTAAATAAATTTCAATAATTGAAATATTTTTTGAATTCATATAAGCTATTTTTTAATAATTAAATGAACATTTTTTAAAATGCAATACCTCCGACACTTACGTACCTTACATAACGTCTCCTCAGGAACATTCGCACATTTTTCTAGGGATGGGCGTTCCTGCTCCCTTTGAAAAACGAAAATGAACCGTTCCTTCAGAACCTGGAACTGTTACTTTTACCTATTCCTCAGGAACAGGTCACATGATCTGGTAACAAACAAGGAGAGGGACGAAGACACCAAGACCTGTTCCTGGAACAGACAGGATATTAATTGATTGCTCGGTTTTAGGGATTATAAAAAGCCGTCTTTTCTCTTTTCTTTACTGAATACATAACACTGAGGAAGGAAATTTAAAAGCAATGAGGGTTTCTGATACAAAAGAAAATCTGGATACATCATACTATTTTCTTTCTTTCTTTCTTTTTTTTCTTTCTTTCTTTTTTTTTTTTTTACTTTTGAGTTTTCAGTGGAAATTTTGGTTAGACAAAAAATGAAGAGGATGTTGCTTAAAAAAGAAATGAAATAATAAAAAAAGCACATTCAATAATATTTTCAGTAATGTAAAAATGGAACCCATGGCCAATATTTAAAACAACTGCGATAAATACTATGTTAGCATTTGACTCGAAACTGGCTTTAAGATAATCCAATAAATACATTCCGTGAAATACCTTTTTCAAACTTATTAGTTCTAAACTTAAACTAATACGTTTAGATAAACTAAAATTTTTGAGACTTCTTATTAAAATTAGCAAGCTAAAAATTGAAAATAATGCCAAGAATTGAGATATGGTTATGGGTCTAGGAAGGTAGGGGGGGGGGGGATTTCCAAGTTCAATTAACTAAATTTTCTTTTTATCAGATGATTTTAAATAATGAATACTATTTATTTATTTTTCAAGTAACTTAAAATAATTATACAGTAAGAGAAAAGTAAATTAAGGATTTTTTGCTGAAGGGGTAAGCTTTCTCTCCCTACATCTGTCTTTGAAGACAATATTTAATTTTGTTTCTCTTAAGTTCAATAGTTTAAAATTATCTTAAACGGCAGATGGGGGGGGTGGGGGTCCTTGACAAAAAAGACAATAAAATGATTTAATTCTTCAAAGTTCTATTTCATGTGTATATACCCGATTTTAAGAAAAAACAGACTAGGCAATTGATGACAGACATATTCGTTCCAAAATCTAGTGCGGCCCCACCAGTGGCCGAAAGGTTCTGCTCTCGAAGGTGATAGCCGGGAGCGGCTGTGCTCGAACCCAATCGCGCCCGTCGGCCTAATCGTTCGGAGTTTTTCGCGGTTTTCTTCTAACCTTGGGTTTCCATACGTAAATACGGGTTAGGTTCCTTTAGAATGCCCCCCCCACACACACACGGAGAGCACTCCCCCTCAGGTCCATATCCCTCGTGTAGGTAATCGGCCGTCATAAATAACACCAACAGCAATAACACCAAAATCTAGTGCCACCGTGATTTTTTGTTGTTGTTGTTCTTGTTGTTTTTGCGGGCGTTCTTGGTTGTGTGTTTCAAAATTGCCTAAAAAAGTCGTTGAAAAACTTCTAAATCTTGTTTCTAATAGAACCTAAAGAACTCTTTAAATGCAAATATTCTCATCTTTAAATGCAAATATTCTCAGTGTTTAGTAGCTGTTTTTCTCAACCTTAATTACTATATCAATTAATTAAGATCATATCTGGCACTGCTTCAAAGTTTTTTATCATATATTATTAAGCTGACACTAGAAAAATTTCAAATGAATACATGAAGAAAGATTTGTAAGTACTAACTGGATGCAGTTTCTTTCTTGAATTCTTTTTATTTATTTTATTTTATTTTATTTTATTTCATTTTTTATTTATTTATTTAATTTTGCGAAATCTTCTAAAGGATTGTTTATCCAATTGGCTTGAATCCATAAAACAACTCATGATAAAATATCTTTATTTTTCAACAAAAGCAGAAAAAAAAATTAAGGAATATTTTCTTTTGGTTTCATTGGTCATCATAATTAAAATTCTGTAAATACAATACAATAATAATAAACTATATTTCTCTACCTGATGTCTATAAAAATCGGAAAATTCGCATAATGTATAATGAATTTTTTCCCGAACAATTTGTTTAACTGATCTAGCTTTTTTTTTAAGCTATATGAATTTAATTAATATCTGACCTCATGTATACTTTCGTGATTATCTTAAGTTTGTTCTCAAATCTAAACTGTGTTCAATCTGACACATTCTTCATTTCGTTTTTATTCGCAAACGCATAAAATTACTAGCTACTTTTGCCCAAAAATTAGCTAATCAAATGGGTTTTCCCCATTTTCAATAAAGGCAGGTGTTTCAGAAACTTCTGCGAATTTCATATCTTGAACCGAATTTCCGGACGCGACAGTGCGTAGAAGAGGAAAAACTGCCATCGTGATACAACAATAATTTATAGCTCAAGATGTAGTTCATTTATCGATAATTGAAAAACCGTTCGATTACAATGTTTTTAAATACCCTTTTTAAGAATCTACAGCAGTATTCCTTAATACTTTTAATTTCAAGATTTAAAATGAAATTTTTTACAGTAATATTTTTTAACACAAATTTAAAAATTGAATTTAAAGAATAACATTTATTGAGTTGCTTATTTAATGAAAATTACATTTTTTTTAAACTTTTAAACGTTCTTTGTGGATTTCTTCATAAATTAAAAGTTCTTATTGTTTCGTTTGTTAGAGGCAAGCATTTTCTAGAAAGAGCGTTCAACTTTTACCTTACAAATAACCTTATTAGTGCTGTTTTATTATTATTATTATTATTGTATTAACATTAATTTAACCTCATTCCTTTCGCTATTTTAACATATCCTTATTATTCAGCTGCACAAAAATCGTGTTTATAAAATAGTTTAAAAAAATGTTTAGTTATAGTAAAAAATTTAGAGGAGGGGGGCGGACTTGTGGAAACCTACATTCAGATGTAAACGAAAACGTTTATTATTACTATTATTAATACTAGTATTGATTTTTATGATTAAGAACGAAAAGAAAAATTAATATTTATATCTAATTAATATAATTATCATAATTCGATACTTTCAATAAAAAATAAATTGACATTTTTGTGTATTAAATATGTAAATTGAAATTTTTATGTATTAAATACAAAATAAATATCTTTTGTTTTAAAAATAGTAATTATTTTTTACATTAATAATGCGTATTAAATTATAGTACTAAATTACATGTCTCTTTTATGTAACGCCTATTGTTCTTAAAAGAATTCTTGAAAATGCAGAAGACTTTTAATCTGACATATCTTCAGTAAAAAAAAGGGTTAAGAGACCTTCTCTCCTTTCCTTTCTTTGTCTAATTTATCAGCGACTGACAAATTCTATGCGTTATGCCCTCATGTCAAAGTGAAAACTAAATTTTCAACCTGCCATCAAAGTTCCTTTCTTACTAGAACCATTTAAGCCCCCTCTCACGTCCCACACACACACTAATCCAAGCAAAATACCTCTAAAATGATACGATCAAAGAAGAAACAGAAAAAGAAATGTTTCTGAAGCACGTTTCTCGATCTGCCCCTGTTCCTACTCTATTCTACATTCCACTATCTGTTCCTTGCGTTTTCCCCCGGCTGCGCATTGATGAGAAACAGAAACGAGAAGTTTTTTTTTTTTTCCGAAAGACATGTTCCTTTTAAACTGCTCCTCCGATTTGGCATCGTTAATCAGGCGATTTCCTCCTTTTCTGACATCTAGCATTTGATACTTTAATGACGTTTCTCATTGTTAGGAAACCTTTTGATATCATCAACCAATCGCAAGTGAGAGAAAAATGTGTCAACGTTTGCTTTGGCGACAGAGGAAATTTTAGTTCGAAAAGAACGGTTCTTTTTGTCGAAGAGTAACAGTTCCTTCGTTTTTTTTCTTGGAACTTTTCCTAGGAGCCTGTTCCACGTTTTTCTACTCATCCCTAATTTTTTCCGGGGAACTTTGTTGAAAGATAAAGCCATGTATGATTGGCGTAGCATTTTGGTTTAAAGCAAAACCTTTCAATCGTTAGGTTTTAAGTTGCGTACTTGCTGCTGTTTTATCTTTTATAGAGTTTTGTTTTGATCTTTATTGAATTACTTAATAAAGAATAATTATAAACATATAAAGATCAGTTGCTTTGTATTTTTTTTTATTGTCAATTAGATAATTAAATTAAATTTTACTTACAATTAAGTAGACAAAATTAAATTAAAATTAACTTAAATGAAATTTAATAATTCTTATTACATAAAATTCTATTTTAAATAAATTTCAATAATTGAAATATTTTTTGAATTCATATAAGCTATTTTTTAATAATTAAATGAACATTTTTTAAAATGCAATACCTCCGACACTTACGTACCTTACATAACGTCTCCTCAGGAACATTCGCACATTTTTCTAGGGATGGGCGTTCCTGCTCCCTTTGAAAAACGAAAATGAACCGTTCCTTCAGAACCTGGAACTGTTACTTTTACCTATTCCTCAGGAACAGGTCACATGATCTGGTAACAAACAAGGAGAGGGACGAAGACACCAAGACCTGTTCCTGGAACAGACAGGATATTAATTGATTGCTTGGTTTTAGGGATTATAAAAAACCGTCTTTTCTCTTTTCTTTACTGAATACATAACACTGAGGAAGGAAATTTAAAAGCAATGAGGGTTTCTGATACAAAAGAAAATCTGGATACATCATACTATTTTCTTTCTTTCTTTCTTTTTTTCTTTCTTTCTTTTTTTTTTTTTTACTTTTGAGTTTTCAGTGGAAATTTTGGTTAGAGAAAAAATGAAGAGGTCATTGCTTAAAAAAGAAATGAAATAATAAAAAAAGCACATTCAATAATATTTTCAGTAATGTAAAAATGGAACCCATGGCCAATATTTAAAACAACTGCGATAAATACTATGTTAGCATTTGACTCGAAACTGGCTTTAAGATAATCCAATAAATACATTCCGTGAAATACCTTTTTCAAACTTATTAGTTCTAAACTTAAACTAATACGTTTAGATAAACTAAAATTTTTGAGACATCTTATTAAAATTAGCAAGCTAAAAATTGAAAATAATGCCAAGAATTGAGATATGGTTATGGGTCTAGGAAGGTAGGGGGGGGGGGGATTTCCAAGTTCAATTAACTAAATTTTCTTTTTATCAGATGATTTTAAATAATGAATACTATTTATTTATTTTTCAAGTAACTTAAAATAATTATACAGTAAGATAAAAGTAAATTAAGGATTTTTTGCTGAAGGGGTAAGCTTTCTCTCCCTAAATCTGTCTTTGAAGACTATATTTAATTTTGTTTCTCTTAAGTTCAATAGTTTAAAATTATCTTAAACGGCAGATGGGGGGGTGGGGGACCTTGACAAAAAAAGATAATAAAATGATTTAATTCTTCAAAGTTCTATTTCATGTGTATATACCCGATTTAAAGAAAAAACAGACTAGACAATTGATGACAGACATATTCGTTCCAAAATCTAGTGCGGCCCCACCAGTGGCCGAGAGGTTCTGCTCTCGAAGGTGATAGCCGGGAGCGGCTGTGCTCGAACCCAATCGCGCCCGTCGGCCTAATCTTTCGGAGTTTTCCGCGGTTTTCTTCTAACCTTGGGTTTCCATACGTAAATACGGGTTAGGTTCCTTTAGATGCCCCCCCCCCACACACACACACACACGGAGAGCACTCCCCCTCAGGTCCATATCCCTCGTGTAGGTAATCGGCCGTCATAAATAACACCAACAGCAATAACACCAAAATCTAGTGCCACTGTGATTTTTTGTTGTTGTTGTTCTTGTTGTTTTTGCGGGCGTTCTTGGTTGTGTGTTTCAAAATTGCATAAAAAAGTCGTTGAAAAACTTCTAAATCTTGTTTCTAATAGAACCTAAAGAACTCTTTAAATGCAAATATTCTCAGTGTTTAGTAGCCGTTTTTCTCAACCTTAATTACTATATCAATTAATTAAGATCATATCTGGCACTGCTTCAAAGTTTTTTAGCATATATTATTAAGCTGACACTAGAAAAATTTCAAATGAATACATGAAGAAAGATTTGTAAGTACTAACTGGATGCAGTTTCTTTCTTGAATTCTTTTTATTTATTTTATTTTATTTTATTTTATTTTATTTCATTTTTTATTTATTTATTTAATTTTGCGAAATCTTCTAAAGGATTGTTTATCCAATTGGCTTGAATCCATAAAACAACTCATGATAAAATATCTTTATTTTTCAACAAAAGCAGAAAAAAAATTAAGGAATATTTTCTTTTGGTTTCATTGGTCATCATAATTAAAATTCTGTAAATACAATACTAATAATAAACTATATTTCTCTACCTGATGTCTAGGAAAATCGGAAAATTCGCATAATGTATAATGAATTTTTCCTGAACAATTTGTTTAACTGATCTAGCTTTTTTTTTTAAGCTATATGAATTTAATTAATATCTGACCTCATGTATACTTTCTTGATTATTTTAAGTTTGTTCTCAAATCTAAACTGTGTTCAATCTGACACATTCTTCATTTCGTTTTTATTCGCAAACGCATAAAATTACTAGCTACTTTTGCCCAAAAATTAGCTAATCAAATGGGCTTTCCCCATTTTCAATAAAGGCAGGTGTTTCAGAAACTTCTGCGAATTTTATATCTTGAACCGAATTTCCGGACGCGACAGTGCGTAGAAGAGGAAAAACTGCCATCGTGATACAACAATAATTTATAGCTCAAGATGTAGTTCATTTATCGATAATTGAAAAACCGTTCGATTACAATGTTTTTAAATACCCTTTTTAAGAATCTACAGCAGTATTCCTTAATACTTTTAATTTCAAGATTTAAAATGAAATTTTTTACAGTAATATTTTTTAACACAAATTTAAAAATTGAATTTAAAGAATAACATTTATTGAGTTGCTTATTTAATGAAAATTACATTTTTTAAACTTTTAAACGTTCTTTGTGGATTTCTTCATAAATTAAAAGTTCTTATTGTTTCGTTTGTTAGAGGCAAGTATTTTCTAGAAAGAGCGTTCAACTTTTACCTTACAAATAACCTTACTAGTGCTGTTTTATTATTATTATTATTATTGTATTAACATTAATTTAACCTCATTCCTTTTGCTATTTTAACATATCCTTATTATTCAGCTGCACAAAAATCGTGTTTATAAAATAGTTTTAAAAAATCTTTAGTTATAGTAACAAATTTAGAGGGGGGGGGGGGGCGGACTTGTGGAAACCTACATTCAGACGTAAACGAAAACGTTTATTATTACTATTATTAATACTAGTATTGATTTCTATGATTAAGAACGAAAAGAAAAATTAATATTTATATCTAATTAATATAATTATCATAATTCGATACTTTCAATAAAAAATAAATTGACATTTTTGTGTATTAAATATGTAAATTGAAATTTTTATGTATTAAATACAAAATAAATATCTTTTGTTTTAAAAATAGTAATTATTTTTTACATTAATAATGCGTATTAAATTATAGTACTAAATTACATGTCTCTTTTATGTAACGCCCATTGTTCTTAAAAGAATTCATGAAAATGCAGAAGACCTTTAATCTGACATATCTTCAGTAAGAAAAAGGGTTAAGAGACCTTCTCTCCTTTCCTTTCTTTGTCTAATTTATCAGCGACTGACAAATTCTATGCGTTATGTCCTCATGTCAAAGTGAAAACTAAATTTTCAACCTGGCACCAAAGTTCCTTTCTTACTAGAACTATTTAAGCCCCCTCCCACGTCCCACACACGCACTAATCCAAGCAAAATACCTCTAAAATGATACGATCAAAGAAGAAACAGAAAAAAAAATGTTTCTGAAGTACGTTTCTCGATCTGCCCCTGTTCCTACTCTATTCTACATTCCACTATCTGTTCCTTGCGTTTTCCCGCGGCTGCGCATTGATGAGAAAAAAAAAACGAGAAGTTTTTTTTTTTTTTTTCCGAAAGACATGTTCCTTTTAAACTGCTCCTCCGATTTGGCATCGTTAATCAGGCGATTTCCTCCTTTTCTGGCATCTAGCATTTGATACTTTAATGACGTTTCTCATTGTTATGAAACCTTTTGATATCATCAACCAATCGCAAGTGAGAGAAAAATGTGTCAACGTTTGCTTTGGCGACAGAGGAAATTTTAGTTCGAAAAGAACGGTTCTTTTTGTCGAGGAGTAACAGTTCCTTCGTTTTTTTTCTTATAACAGTTCCTAGGAGCCTGTTCCACGTTTTTCTACTCATCCCTAATTTTTTCCGGGGAACTTTGTTGAAAGATAAAGCGATGTATGATTGGCGTAGCATTTTGGTTTAAAGCAAAACCTTTCAATCGTTAGGTTTTAAGTTGCGTACTTGCTGCTGTTTTATCTTTTATAGAGTTTTGTTTTGATCTTTATTGAATTACTTAATAAAGAATAATTATAAACATATAAGGATCAGTTGCTTTGTATTTCTTTTATTGTCAATTAGATAATTAAATTAAATTTTACTTACAATTAAGTAAACAAAATTAAATTAAAATTAACTTAAATGAAATTTAAAAATTCTTATTACATAAAATTCTATTTTAAATAAATTTCAATAATTAAAATATTTTTTGAATTCATATAAGCTATTTTTTAATAATTAAATGAACATTTATTAAAATGCAATACCTCCGACACTTACATTAAAAATATTTTGATGTTAGTGTTGTAAGAGATTAGTAAATTCTACTAATTTGATTTTTAAGTTCTCATCTTTTAAAATCAAGCATTTATCTTCATATATAAAAATCGCTATTAATTTACTATTATTCTTTTTACTAATTACTGATTCACCTGTAATTATAAAGTAGTGAAAGATTAGTATAATTAAAAATTTTCTTCTTTTCCTTATATCATTATTACTATTTAAATATATAATTAATATTGATTTTAAATATATATAATTAATTAATATCAATATTTAAATATACAGGGTGTTAATAAAGTCCCGGACCCATTTCGATGTTTAATAACTCATAAAATAATAAAGGTAGATTAAAATTAATAACATAAATGGTTAGATAGACTCAAAAAGTTTCATGACCCTTGTCAATGAACTTCCACGTATGCCCCCTTCGTCGCACGGAGAATATCAAGTCAATAGTCAATTTCACGCCAGGTAGCGGCAAGCATGTCGGCATCCACAGAGGCTATTGCGGGTAATTCTGGCTTTTAAGTCATCAATGTTCGACACTCTCCTCCTGTAAACATTGTCCTTTACAAATCCCCAAAGGAAAAAGTCCAGCGGCGTTATATCAGGTGATCTGGGACCTCCTCTTGGATCTCCTCGCCCAATCCATCTTCCTGAAAATGGTCATTCATAGAAGTACGAACTATGGTACCCCAATGAGGTGGTGCACCACCCAGAAGTTCATTGACAAGGGTCATGAAACTTTTTGAGTCTATCTAACCAATTATGTTATTAATTTTAATCTATCTTTATTATTTTATGAGTTATTAAACATCAAAATGGGTGCGGGACTTTATAAACACCCTGTATATAGATAATATTAATATTTAAATATGTATAATTTATATTAAATAATATTATTATTTAAATATATAATTGATATTAATTAATATTTGTTTAAATGTATGTAATTTATATTACCATTAATAATATTATTATTTAAATATGTATAATTTATATTAAATAATATTACTATTTCAATATATATAATTTATATTAATATAATTTAAATAATAAATTAATATTTTTGTTTAAATGTAAATAATTTGTATTAATTAATTAATATCAATATTTAAATATATATAGATAATATTTAAATATGTATAATTTATATTAAATAACATTATTATTTAAATATATAATTAATATTAATTAATATTTGTTTAAATGTATGTAATTTAGATTACCATTAATATTATTATTTAAATAATAAATTAATATTTTTGTTTAAATGTAAATAATTTGTATTAATTAATGTTTTTGTTTAAATGTATATAATTTGTATTAATTAATATTATTATTTATATGTATAATTAATATTTTTAAATGCATGAACATATTTCTTTCCAAGCAGAAATTAAACCAGTCCAGCACCCAACAATACTATTTTACACCTAGTTCAAAAAATTCTGTTTGTTTTTCTAGCGATTGCTAGTCAATGTCAGTGATAAGTGGCCAGGACATTTCTCATATAGCGGCTTTGGCCCATCCCTTGATTATTTCTCTTTTTTAGAGCAGGGGGTGAAGAGGATTTGCCTCATTGGACTTAAAGTATTTTTTCAATATTAATGTGCGAAACTATGCAAAAATTTAGCTAAACATAAAAAAGCATTGCCACATTCAAAATACGCTCAGTACGACCATCGTACTACTTTTGTCGCTCTATAAATGAATGCTAACCATTATGCATATTATATTCTACAATAAGCATCTTGTAATACACCTCAATGCTTGTCTATCAGTTTCATTATGTTTGAAATAGTGTAATATTATTAAAATATGTACCAAATATATTTTTTTCCCACAGACATTAATTGAATTTTTTTTAGTGACCGTGTACATTCATGATATATGTTTTGACATTAGTATTCAGGCTTTTTTTTTTCTATTTTAGTACCCATGTCATTTGAAATCAATGACCAAAAAATTTTGTCATCAAAACATGATGCAGAAACACATTGTGTAAAAGTGTTAACATTTAAAAACCATTTCATTAAAAAAATTCTTCTTATATAGAAATAAGTAAGTATTAATCCTTAATAGTCTCTCATGACAATGCTTCGCGATTTTCATGTCCCTGAAAAATAGTTTTCAATAACAAATTTCTAATATTTATACCCAATCGAAGACTGGGATAAAAACTGAGCTCAGATTGAGACCATCTCATTTTTATTATATACCATACTATACAGAAAGCATGCTTTAGTGCATTTCTTAAATGAACATCAATTACATTTTTGAAATAGTGTAACATCATTCAAATTTACCACAAACGATCCCCCCCCCCCGCCCCCATTGTCCTTATAAACGCTGCACCCTCCATTTTTAATAGGAAACATGCTATAGTTAATTTCAGTAGCATATATCAAGGATACGGAAATTTGAGTTTACGAGAATTACAGAACAGATTGTCAAACTGAATTCATAATTACTCTTCAAATGTGTTAGAAAGTACTAAATGTACTTTAATTTTTCATTTGGGTCCTGTAAGTAGACTAACTTCTGGTGTCCATTAAAGAAAAAAGGCTCTGCTTCATTTCAATGATACATTAAAATTTTTGCAGTTGCATTGAAAAGTTTTCAGCGATATCGAAAGGTTTTCGGATATCTTATTAGAATTTCATCCAAAGGGGAATTGGTTTAAAGTTGAATTTATGATGTCATCACAAACCCATTCTCATAGAATAATGAGTCAAAATAAGTCTATGAAGTTTTGTAACTACTTTGTGCACAAAAATATATTTTGATGTTTTGTTTATAAAATAAAAAAAATTGACAGTTACACGAATAAGTTAATAATTAGAATAAAATGTCAGCAAAGAATCGAAGCAATTTTGGAATGAATAAAAATTTATATTTTTATTAATAAACTGCAACAATATTTTATGAAATCAATAATATTTTATATCATCTTGAAGATGCAACACAAAACACGAGATTCTACCAAAACGATAGTTATTCATTTTACAATATTTTCTTATTTATTTTAAGATTAATAATAATAACATATATATATATGTATCGTTTCCTCCTTATAAATTGTTAAGAAAAAAATCCTTCTTATACTAAAAGGACATAACTATATAAAAGCTTGTAAAATAATAAATAAAAGACGATAATTTATGCCCCATTTTATAAGATCATGAAATAAAGCATGGTTCAATAAAAATAAAATATCACTTTAGTTTAAACGGGGTAATTATCTGGTCTGGTTAGTAAGCAAGACTTAGAGAAAACGCAAATTTGTATTTGAATGTAAAAAAAAAAAAAAAAAAAAGAGTTTTCAGAAAACTAAACTACTAACGCAAATATAAGACTGAAATTAATTGCTAAGAAAACTAACACAGTAATTAACTATTGCAAATAAAGTACAAGCTAGAATTTTCATATATAAAGTAACTATAATACATATCCACAATTTTTTTTATTTTAAATGTATAAAACTCTTAGTATCGATATCAAAATATATGCGCTACACTTTAAAAAAAGTATATGTCTCATAATTAGCACTTATTATAGCGAAATTATTTTTACAAGTGAAAATTTAAAACAATTTGCCCCGTACTAACTCCAGCGAAACTACTTGTTACGAAGAACGAGCGAAGAAAGTGTAAACAAACCTTGTCGAATGCTCCAAACAGACCTGCGCGTGAGAAGTTGCGCAGAGGAATTTGATGTTAGTAGTACTAAACCGCGGTGTCATCTATTCTCTAGATTGTATTCAGTGAAGAGGCAACGAGGACTTAATGCCACTAGTGGCGTTCACTCGTTGTTGAAAGTATTACTATTAACCATGAATGCTTACTAAAAACACATTTCCTTTAAATAAGGTATAATTATATAATTTTGCTGATTTGAGTTGAATAAAATTTATTGTTGGCTTTTTATTTTGAATAAGCCCACTAGCGTACAACAATATCCTATCTCGTTCATTGAATAAATTTTTAATATATGTTCTTTCTTTTAAGAAACACGGTGATACACAATAAATTCCTATTTAATTCGTTATAATTTTTATGTGATAATTTTAAGGTAACTTTTTTTTTAAATTTAGCACGGCTAAACTAATATATATATATATTTTACAATTTGCTCCACTATAACTGAAAGTTTGTATACGGTCTTTCAAAAACAACAAATACTCCTACAATAATGTAAATATAAAATTACAATATAAAATTGGTCCGTACTAGAGATTTTTTTCACAAATAATTGAAATCAGCAATACAAGATTAGTTTTCAATATCTACTTCTATTATTCTTAGCAGGGAAAACTGATTTTTGGTAAATACTGTTATAATCAGATTTACAATTAATGGATGAACGTTAGATTTCATTTCCAGAAATTACATTATTCTGTGTTAAATAACATAATTAAAATTTTCTTCGTAATTTATTTATTTCATTTCAAAGGGCGGAGACACACCAAATCTATTCCTCGAGTACAGTCTCCCCCTCCCCCCTCCCACTAAACTGAAGTTTGCCTTAAAAGAATGCATATATTCGATGTTTTATGTAAAGTTCAACTGAATTTTCGATTTCATTTTCAGCTGACAATAGTAGTTTCGGCGAGCATTCGTTATCGGCAAAAATATTGCTAAGTATTCGGACGGGACCGAAACTATTTGTATTCCTAAGATCATGTTTATTTTTATTTTGAAAAAAGTCAAATTAGGAAACGATAGGCAGAAAGGCAAATTATTCTTAATAGAAATGAATTCCGTAAAAATAAGCCCTTTGATAATGATAATTATAATGATAATGATAATGATAATAAAAATAATAATAATAAAAGTAAAACGGTTATCTGTTAACAGACACATAAAACTTTCGAATATATTTTTATGTAACATTTATTGTTGAATAAATATATGCGGGGTTCACGACCAAGTCCATTTTGTAAAAAAATGAGATAGTCCATTTAGAATCCTGTTATAATCAGATTTACAATTAATGGATGACCGTCAGATTTCATTTCCATAAATTACATTATTCTGTGTTAAATAACATAATTTTCTCCATAATTTATTTATTTCATTTCAAAGGGCGGGGCACACTGAATCTATTCCTCGTATACAGTCTCCCCCGCCTCTCTACTAAACTGGACTTTGCTTTAAAAGAATGCATATATTCTTTCATATAAGCTTGTTTTCACATACTTTCTCATATATGGCATCGGTTGACAGAGTTGGTTCACCGTTGGGAGTGAAAAAACTGGTTTTATGCACCTTCTAAATGGAGTATCTCTCTCTTTTTTTTTTTTTAATGGTCTACAATGGTTGTGAGCCCCGTTATATTATATAAAAATATATTGTAGAATTGACAAATATACTTTTTTTTAATTTAGTGTTTTATTTTAGATTCATTAAAATATTGTAATATTTAGCTTTGTGTATTAGTAGGCGGAGACAGATGAAAAGAGAAAACTTGCGACAACGTCCCTTTCAATTTAAGAAACGTTGATTGCACGATGTTGACTCTAAAAATAAAGAAAACATGGATCGTTCGTAGTGAAAATATGATTTTGCTTCATGCATTTTACATTATTTCGCGTAATTTTAAAGAATACATATAATTTTGCTAAAGTTTTTGTTAGATTATATCTTTTGTATATAGTTATGTTATTGCCAGTTTTCTGGTAAATTTGTATAATACACATTATGCAATTTTTTGAAAATAGATTTGCACAGAAACGTTTGTAAGATTTGGTAATATACTACTTATACGATTTATACTACTTAATTAAGTGTGTTCTATCAATAATATTCATCGTTGGTATTAATAATCAGACAGTCTTTTGCGTGTGTAGTTTAAGTTAAATTGTTTAAAGAGTTTATAGTTAATTGTTAAAAGATTTTTAATATGCACCTTTTTCTGAATTTATAATGTATTTGCGTTTGCATATTTTAATGAAGTATATTTTGTTGCATTTCATATGAGCTGCTTTTGTACCTGTTTTGCAATAACTTTCATTATTTATAAATGAAATATATATATATATATTCTTTCAAGATGGGGGCTATTGAATCTTTAATTTGATAATAGTAATTCTTCAATAATCAGCATTTTAAATCTTCTATGCAGAATAATTGAAATTTCGATTTTATGCTAATAGCATTAATAATTAGTCTGATCTGAACAGTTATTCGTTCTTAAAAATATTTTATTTTTTCATACTCAAATTATTTAACTTATTTGAAAATTGATTACTGGGACGACGGTTGACAGTTTGGCCCTCAATTTTAATTCGAAATTTCAAATTCATACCGTAAATTTCTAACGAGGAATTTTGCCTTTATGTGCTAGCTAAATGTCTCTTATTAGATAAAGCATAAAATACTATTCTTTATGTATGGTATGAACACTAAATTTCTGAATAAAAGGGCAGGCCAAACTGGCAAACCTGGCTGGAACCTCGCCCATACTTTTTGAACTGCTACGCCATTGAAATAAACTTCCTTGAGGTTAATGCAAAAGTTATTTTGCAAAATAGAAAATAATTTGTCGCAAACTAAAAATATAGACCAACTGTAATCACTTTTATAACAGCGATTTTAATAGTTCCTTCTGTATATCAAAAATATAAAGGTTTTGTTTTAATTATTTTATTAATATTATTATTATTATTAAAGTATAGAATTAAGCGATTACTTCACTCTGGCAAAAACACCAGCTCGCTAATATTCATCCTATGGAAGGTATATATGGAAGATATAGATATTTATCCATTTTATGCATGCCTTTTCCATTATGATATAAATATATATTGGTTAGTTGAAGGCAATCTATACAAAAGCCGAGTTTTACATTTTTTTTTTTTTTTTTTTTTTTTTTTTGCAGAATTTAATTATGAAGACATTTTTACTTTTGAAACCTGTTTCGAAAGTTATGTATCCTCATAAAATAAATCTGCAAACAAAATCGCAATCAACAATGAATTCCTTAACTCAACTGTTTCAAAAGTTACCTCAAAATCTGTAATGTTTTAGGTAGCTTTCTTTACAAAAAAGCTACCTATTGCAGCCGTTCGGAGGAAAGCGATTTCAAAAAATTTTGGTATATTTTCATCGATCATGACCCCCAGACCCCGAAACCACCCTCCATTCAAAATTGATATATATATATCTGACCTATGTCACACTGTAACTCCCGTAATTATGAACCGATTTCGATGTAATTCGGTGTGTACATAGTACATACCAATGTCTCGACCGAGTTCGTTGGCCAGCTTCATCCGCCGTTTTGTTTCAAAATGGCGGCCATTTAAAATTTTTAAAAAATTTTAAAACTTGAAATGTGGTACCAAAAAATTAAAAATGGAAAAATATTTTTTTCTTATGTATTTGACCTTTATACAAAGATTCGGGAGCAGTTTTTGTTTCGTCTATATCTTAAAAAATGGCTGAGTTATAGCATTTTGAATTTCTAGCGTGGCTGACATTTTGAAACGTCCTGAATTTTGTCATGCGATAAAAGGCGTATTTATGAACCGATTTGGATGTAATTCGGTGTGTACATAGTACATACCAATCTCTCGACCGAGTTCCTTGGCCAGCTTCATCCGCCATTTTGTTTCAAAATGGCGGCCATTTAAAAATTTTTTTTTTAATTAAAATTTGAAATGTGGTACCAAAAAATTGAAAATGGAAAAATATTTTTTTCTTATGTATTTGACATTTATACAAAGATTTCGGAGCAGTTTTTGTTTTGTCTATATCTTATAAAATGGTTGAGTTATAGCATTTTGAATTTCTAGCGTGGCTGACATTTTGAAACGTCCTGAATTTTGTCACGCGATAAAAGGCGTATTTATGAACCGATTTGGATGTAACTTCGTTTATACATAGTAAATACCAATGTCTCGACCGGGATCGTTGGCCAGCTTCACGCGCCATCTTGTTTAAAAATGGCGGCCATATAAATTTTTAAGAAAAATTTAAATTTGAAATGTGGTACCAAAAATTGAAAATTGAAAAACTATTTTCTTCTTATGTGTTTGACCTTGACAAAAAGATTCGGGAGCAGTTTTTGTTTCGTCTATATCTTAAGAAATGGCTGAGTTATAGCATTTTGAATTTCTAGCGTGGCTGACATTTTGAAACGTCCTGATTTTTCTCACGTAATAACAGGCGTATTTATGAACCGACTTGGTTGTACCTTGGTGTGTACCTTGGTGTGTACATAGTACATACAAATATCTCGACCGAGTTCGTTGGCCAACTTCATCCGCCATCTTGTTTCAAAATGGCGGCCATTTAAAAAAATAAAAAAATAAAAAAATTTAAATGAGATACCAAAAAATTGGAAAATGAAAAATATTTTTTTTGTATGTGTTTGACCTTAATACAAAGATTCCGGAACAGTTTTTCTTTCGTCTATATCTAAAAAAAAAAAATGGCTGAGTAATAGTATTTTGAATTTCTCTTGTGGCTGACATTTTAAAACGACCTGATTTTTGTCACGCGATAACAGGCGTATTTATGAACCTATTTGGATGTAACTTGGTCTGTACATAGTACATACCAATGTCTCGACCGAGTTCGTTGGCCAGCTTCCTTCGCCATCTTGTTTCAAAAGGGCTGCCATTTAAAAAAATTAAATTTAAAATTCAAAATGAGGTATTAAAAAATTGGAAAATGAAAAAGATTTTTTTTATGTGTTTGGCCTTGATACAAAGATTCCGGAGCAGTTTTTGTTTCTGAAAATTTGTTCTTTTGTTGATATCTTAAAAAATGGTTTATTTATAGCACTTTGAATTTCTAGCATGGCTAACATTTTGAAACGATCTTGTATTTGTCACGCGATAACACACGTATTCGCCTATTTCGATGTAAGAAGGCATGTGGATAGTATACATCAACACCTCGACCAAGTTCGCTGGCCAGATTTATCAGCCATCTTGTTTCAAAATGGCGGCCATTAAATTAAAAAAAAAATATATATTTTTAAAGTGATGTGCAAAAAAATTAGAAATTGAAAAAGGTTTCTTTCTTAAGTATTTGATCTTGATATAAGGATTCAGGAGCATTTTTTGTTTGTCTTTACCTTAAAAAATGGCTCAGATATAGCAGTTTCAATTTTTATTGTGGGTGACATTTTGAAACATCTGATTTTTTGCATGCGACAGCACTCCTATATATTAACCGATTCCGATGTGAGTGAGCATGTGCACAGCAGTTACTAAGGTCTCGACCAAGTTCACTGCTTAGCCTCATCCACCATGTTGTCTTAAAATGACAGGCACTTTAAGAAATTGCCGAATTTGGCAGCCAAATATAAGTTACTTTAAAGAAAAGCAGCTTGGATAAAGCTGACTAATTTCGCGAAATTCTCATTCATTATATTGATAAAAATTAGTATTGAATCTCCTATATTCGGTTTCCACTAAATTGAGCTTCGTGTGTTTGCATGATATAAGTTGGCTTTTTTTAAATAAGGATTATGAAAGCTACCTCTTCCTCCCGGCACTGGCCGGAAGGACTTTTTTTAAATTTAACGAGCAAAATATTTTTACATTGAATGCAACTAATATATTAAAAAATTAAAATGTATTTCTTATTTTTCATACTTTTATAACCATGGGAATAAAAATTAATAAAGTTAAAATTTTAACGTCAAAGATTCAATTAAAGGTATGTTAAGCTAAAATATTTTTTTTTTTTTTTAATTTAACGAGCAAGATATTTTTTTTTATTGAATGCAACTAATATATTAAAAAATAAAAATATATTTCATATTATTTCATATTTTTACAACCATAGAAATAAAAATTAATAAATTTAAAATTTTAACGCCAATGATTCAATTAAAGGTAGGTTAAGTTAAAAATTACGAGTTTTTTTTTTTTTTTTTTTTTTTTTTTTTTTTTTTTTTTTCTAAACGTTTGGAATGCTGCCCTAAAGCGGTTTCGTTATATTTCAAATCCTTACAGTATTTTCTGCTCCTTGAATGTAACGCGGATCGTTGAACGTAATGCTGTTGTACAAAATTTTAAACTTGTTATCTCAAATCATTGTTTTTGAAACTGGACTACCCCTTTTCTTGAAAGCTATCGGACCCAATCTCTTATTTATTTATTTATTTTTAATTTTTTTGTTTAATGGGTCTCAAAGCTCTTAAAGATTCGAAATTTTCGCAATTTAATTTTTTTTTTTAATTATTATATGTTAAACTTCTATCTTTCCTGAACATTTTGATACAATTGTTTCGTAAAATTCCCATTAGAACAGAAGTTATGGTTTTTGGAATTCTATCCGCTCAATAGCTGAAGCGGCATTTCCTAAACTTTGAAATACTATTACTCAAAATGACGTTTTGGGGCATAACGCGCAGGATATCTCAAAAACTTCAATCAAACTTCCTTCATGAAATTTTCAAAATATATTTTTTATGTTAGTCAAACTGAACCTAAAATTTCCATTTTATTGTTCAAAAACATACTTTTTTAAGTTATTGTACAGTTGAAATTTAAAAAAAAAATGTATTAGATAAATACAACTTTGTATTAAAAATATAAAAAATACTTTAAATACAAATTTATTTAGATTCAGGGTAATCATGATAAACTGAAGTGTAATTAGGCACCGAAATTTTCATCCTAGTGGCACAATTTACCTTGTAAAGTTGTCATACCAATTTTCTGCTAGACAGTTGTATGACAGTTTGTTGCTCCCTATAAACATTAATTCTGCATGTTTTAAATTTCTTAAATATATGCAGTGAAGGAACATACTTATGTATTTCATCAATCTAATAATTGTGTTTTAAAATCATATACATTATAAGATATTAAATGTTGAAAATGATCTGTTTTTTCATTTTATTTTTCCAATTTTAAGAGTCCTGAGACTTAAAAAAAAAAATAAAATAAAAACTAGTCTTTTTACTGGAGGTTATACTACCGAAAGTATAATTTTCATTGATCAACTATTATTTAGAGCTCGCAAAAGGTTTTAAAAAAGGCAAAAATGTAATCTTTTTTTGTTGAAATGACTGCCATTTTGCCAAAAATCAACTTTTTAAACATAACTTTTGTTTCAGAGAATTCAGTGCCCCTTTATAATAGGGAGACCACATTTGTTTGAGATGTTTGTGACTGGAGAAAGACGGCCGCCCGATTAAAAGTCCTTGGCGAGTGTCTGCAATCGCACATAACATAATCTTAATTTTTTTGCACAAAAAATATTTAAGTGTACAGTTAAAATGTCAATAACTTTAATTTAAAATACCCAAAGGTAATATTTCTTTCTTTGTAATCGAAAAATATCGTAAAAATTACGTAAATTTAAATCATGTGTTATTCCCCTATTTAAATTATCATTGCATTTTCATAAAAAGGCCTGCGAATATGAAAAAGTTATGTTCAATATACACATTCATATCTTCTGTTGATATTTCGAATACAAAAAATCTTACATCACTTTAACCCTAGAACTACCGGAAATTTTACTCAAGTTTTATAAAAACATTCTACACCAGAATTTTTACTTAAAACTATTTAATTTGTTTATTTAACTTATTATTGTCTGATTTATACATTTAGTTTGTTTTGAAGAAATTTTCTGGTTTGAATAGATATTTTGAATATACATGTCGGGTCCATTGGACCCTTCTGGTAGACAGAGGGTTAACTGCAGAAACGTACCGGCGTGGGAAAAAAAAAAAAGTAAACACCCTTTACTAACTCTACAAAAAATTATCGTAGAAGAAAGCTACTGGTAGCACACGATTGGTAATAAAGTCTACTTTTAAATGATGTATATAAAATTTACTTATGGGGCCATTTACATATTAAAACGAAACATAACTTTGTTTTTTTTCAATATCAGTACACATTTCTGTCTGCATAAATGAACTTTACACCCTTCAATTAGTCTAAAAACAATTCGTACGATAAGTTTCCGAGAAATTAATTATTTTAAAACGAGCGTATTTTAGTGGTTGTATCCAGATTGAAGTTCGGTACTCCATTGTTGACCGAGAGAGCACCCTTCTTTATCAAGGCATCGTAAGCGCCACTCAAGCAGTATTGAAGACTGCTAGATTACAGGATAGGAGAAGAAATTTCAAAATATCTTGTCACTTCTATCATAGACGGCCCCTTAAATCATCATTTTGACGTTTTTTAAGCATAATTTGAAAACTACTAGGAAGAAAAATGTGAAATTTTGGATTTCCATAAAGAAGTACTTAATAAATCTAAATCCATCAAAAAAAATTATAGGTTGCAATTCATATTTTTTTATTCATAATTCATAATTCATATCGTAAAATTATAAAAATTGCAAATTCAACGTATTTATGTTTGGGTATATTAGTATTATTGATACACAAAAAATTAGCACATTAGGAGTATAATTTCAGGCGATATAAATAAAAATATGGAAACGTAATTTAACATTAGATGCACTAAATTTTGAATGTTTATGATTCAAAAACTTATTTTTCAAATGACTTGAAATTTGGTGTCTAAGCATAGTTTGAAACGAAGAATTGAAATATCTTGTTAAAATTTAATATTGCCAATGAAAAAAATGAAGTTTGGGTTCGTTTTAATATGTAGATGGCCCCCTAAGCTAATTTTATATACATCATTTAAAGGTAGACTTTATTTCCAATCGTTCTGTACCAGTAGTTTTCTTCTACGATAATTTGTTGAGGAGTTAGTAGGGGGTGTTTATTTTTTCTTTCTACGATTGTACCTTATGAGCACACAATCTAAAAATAAAATAACGAACGTTTAAATATTAATTTCACACCATAAAAGTTTTGAAATAATTTGCATTTATAAAACAACAGTGTTGCTGTATATTACTTCCGAATTGTGATAAAAACGTTCAAGAGAGTTGGCCGCTTTACCTCCGCTGCCGATTGATTTTTGTAAGTTAACGTTTCTGGCAACTAGCTAACTAGCGTATGAAACGGGAAGCGGTCGTTGCATCAACGGGGAGCAACAAGATGGGCGCATGCGCATATGAGCTCTGGTTTGTCATCTGCTCGAAAATCGCAACAGAGCGAAAGATTTTAGTACCGGATGGGGACAGCTTAATGCAACAATGTTAAAGAAGCGACTGCGTAATAGAAGGAGGGAGAAGGAAAATCTCGTAGGGATTTTTCTAAACCTGGTTTGAAGCAAGGGAAAAAGTAAGCTTTTGCATTACTACTGGCGCCACCTATTCAAAATATTTGAAAATAATATTAAAAACGAAATCTTTAGATCATAATCTTTCCAACATTGTAGTAAGAAGTATATAAATAAGCAGCGTCGGACTGGGACAAGGAAAAGGGCGCAGACCTTGGATTTTCAGAGGGCGCAAAAATGTTAACGAACTCGCGCCAATTTGACTTGCTTGTGTTGTATCTAGCTTTACAAAGTTTAACATATTCACACAGCACCAAGTATGAAAATGGATTAATATTATATCTCTGAGTCTAGATAGAAGACTTCACTATATTCACCGTGCATGTTTAAAGTTCTATCAAATCTACATAATGTTACGTAATTTTCTAAAACGAATCATGTAACATCTAAAAGTTCCAGTAAATTAAAAACAGATTAGTTTGTAGTAGATGATTGGTATAGGGCTTTCTTATTTTATTCTTTTGTCAATAGATACCTTATAAGAATCATGTAAAGGAAAGTTATCAACCCCTATTAATTCTCTTGCAAATGACAGTGTAATAAAGACGTAGGTACAAATTGATTGTGAATAACATCTACTACTATTAAATGCTATTAATAAATTTTGATTTGGAGATTGTCTCACATATTAAAAGATGCACGAATGTTGATTTTTTCAAATAGTAACACCTATTTTTGACATCCTATTTGTATTCCTTGGCAGCCAGGGGAAAAAAATATGGTTTATATATAATTTTCTTAAATCTTAATGTAGTTATAAAACAAAAAGTGTTAGGAGTTTATCCATAAATTTCGGAAAATAAAAAAAAGATCTTACAAGGAAAAGTACCGAAAACATTCAATTAGCCACCAGTAAAATTATACAGGAATTTTGAATGTAAAATAACCTTACTATACCTTAAAAGAATATCTTATAAAGTGTTTTTGTATGTTTCTACGATTTTTTTCTATGTGACTTTTGATAAAAGAAGACGGTCTCCTTAAATTAGGGAAAGGCAAAATTTCCTTTATCTTGAAGACTATTCTAATGAGCTGTAAACTTACATATTGATGTTTTTAACGATTGTTCTTTGTTTGTTGTATGCAAAAATTAATTTAGGTCATAATTTTTTAATATGAATTTATTAATAGTTTTTATATTAAAAAAAATGTTTTTGAGTAGTCTGTAATATGTTTGGGTCTATTCAGTGTATCTCTTTAATAAATTAATAAAGAATCAATCAGATGACTTTTATGATGATTTTTTTCAATCAGATGACTTTTGTGATATGACTTTTATGTCACTTTTATGACCTAAATTAATATTTCTCAAATGGGTTTAACATTAGCATCCTCAAATTTAAATTCTTCTAACTCTATCAACATTTAAGATAATGTGGATAAACAATGCCTTTTCCTAGCTGTCTAGTTTCAAGAAACTCCTATAAAATGTCAAAAATGGGCGTTATGCTTTGAAAATTCAAGTTAGCACAAATTTTAAAATGTAGATGCTTTTGGAAATATAATTTATTCATAAAAATAATTAGTATGCATTATTTCTAGTCGATTGTCTCCTACAGATGTTTTTATGATTATTGTTAGAGGAATCATTGAAAATTGGTTAAAAAATTAACAAGGTTTTTGCACTAGGCGCATAGAGTTGTTGCGGTGCTGCTAAGGGCTTCAACCTTTTCTTTATTTTAAATATATTTCTTTAACTTAATATGAATTAGTTACCAGTCAGTTAAAAATGAGAAAATTTCTGTTACAATCAGACAGCAATTACTTTTGTGAGTCAGGTATTTTGTAAGAAGGAGCATTTTGTATCCTTAAAAAATATTTTATGTATCCATGAAATGCTGAATTGATATTTCACTATTAAAAAGTTTAAAAGAAAAGTACACCAAAAAGTCTCTTTATTAGTCTAAAATCACTAAAAAAATTTAGTAAATTTACTCCTCTGAGACCCTCTTCCTGTGATTTGTAAAATCCATATCATAATTACAGGTCAAAGGAAATATTTAAGTTTCCATAACTGAAAGAAATGCAACAGGAACTGTATTTATATAAGTTGCAGGATGCTGTGAGCAGCGTTCTTCATTAAAAAAAAACATGTCATAAATTCCGAGTAGTAATCGTCGCTTTATTTAACATTAGACTTTTCCGTGATTAAATTACACTTTATTAATTCAAAATTCTAGAATTTCCTAATAGTTATTTAACCACGGAAAGCCTGTCATTAAATAAAGCGAAGAATACTAACCGAAAATTGTGGTGTAGATTTTGAAAATGAAAAAATACTTGTTTCGGAGTTCCACAGCTTGCTGGATTTTAATCTAGAAGTGACACCAAGTTTGTGTTCCTTGAAAAGAAAGATCCTATTTTCCCAAAAAAGTTTTTTGCTGTCTGATATTTTTATCTTCCTTTTCTCAAATTTTCAAAAAGCACGGTTTCAATTATAGGTGCATTCATGGGCAGCGACGGCAAGGTACTAAAAACTAAAGCACTGAACATGTAGAAAATATTTGGTTAAAATTTAAAAGCCATCATTCAAAGAAGCGATAAAAAAATGTAACAGAGGGCGCTGTGGCTTCGCTATATCTTTAGTTACATTTTTCTAATAAAAAATACCTCTCTTGTAGTTTGATTCATGATTATTCCCTAAACGAATTCTTCAAATGCAGTAGTCAGAATGCAAAAGTAGAACGAGAAAAAAATTAGTGGAGCGGCTTAGGAATTTAGGGGCGCGAAGTTTTCGCTAGACGAGGGCGCACCGGCCCTCGGGCCGATGGGCCGGCGGGCCAGTCCGAGCCTGTAAATAAGTAAACAAATGTCGACAACTTTCACTGTTAAAATTTAAAAGCAGTTCATTTTTTATGTCATACTAATGTTATTTAATATTTAACGCATTACATATAGATGAATTGACAGGGCGTATTGTATTTGGCGTTTTAACAGCTTTAAGGCTATAGCAAATTGGTCACTAAGAGATATAATAAAATTATTGTCAGTCAAGGCTTTAGAAAACAATAAATATGTCTTAACTAACATATACTTCTATGATTAAAACATACATAATTTTAAACTTGTTCCTTAAGTATAATTATGTATATGTAACATATTATAATATATAGTACATCAATGTGGCTTTTTTTTTTTCTTTTAAAGATTTAAAAGCTAAAACAATTTGTTTTCTCTATGTTCTTAATTTAAAATGTTTCTTTGTTATATAATAAACAAAAAATAAAAATAAAAAAAATTGAGAGGGTATAGTTTTTTTAAATTATTATTACATTGAACTTAACATATTATTATATATAGTACATCAATGTGGCTTTTTTTTCTTTTTTACATTTAAAAGTTATAACAATTTGTTTTCCCTATGTTCTTGATTTAAAATGTTTCTTTGTTTTATAATAATAATAATAAAAAAAATCTCAATTGAGAGGGTACAGTTTTTTTAAAATTATTATTACATCGAACTAAACATATTTTAATTTTATGATTATTTCAGTTCCTATTTTATAGAAAATATATAATGAGAGCATCTCATAATCTTTTTAACATTAGAATATTAATAATTATAATGCGTTCTCTTCAAGTATTAACACCTTAATTTATAATAATAAAAGTAATAGTAATAAAAGTAGGAGAAAAATAAAATATAAACACACAATAAAATGTAAAACACATGGATAAGTAACAAGTACAAATGAACATCAACACCAACAAAACAACGTGCCGAAGCCGGCTAGGGATTTTTAAATTTTTTTCCCCATAGCTTTATGCAGTCGAAGTTTTAACATTGTTACATTAAGCTGTCCCTATCCGCTACTAAAGATTTTGGATCATTCATTTCATAGAGCCTTGCCGCTATAGTTCTCAAAGCCTATGACATATATAATAAATATTATTTTGAAATATATCTTCAGAAAATAGTGCATACACCTTATATATTTTGAAATTACAATATGTTTTGAATATTTGAACAATAGCAAATTTTGAGTATTCATAAAACATTATTTAAATGATTTAATTGTCAAAAATCCTCTTAATTTCAATTTTATATCATAATACTCAATATAAAAATTTTGTTTAACAGCCTTAGATAGGGTTGGACATTTCGTCTCCCTACAAACTTGGGAAAGGAGGGGAGGGGCTGGTGGCAAGGAAGAAAAATATAAATAAGAATATTTTCTTGCAGTTAAAATTTGGTGAAAATCCATAAATATTCTTTTTTCTTATAAATATATGAACAATTTATAACTATCAGTTATGTTGTGAATTGTAATTCATTATCAAAATACATTTAATTTCAAAATATGCAAAGCAATAAAGAATTATTTAAATATATTTTAAAATGAAAATTAGCAGATAAAAGCAAACAAAACAAAAGTAAACAATGCAATTTTTTTTATTTAAAATTATTCAAATGGATTCCGACTATTTTTAGCTGTTTGAAGAAGAGGTTTAATAAAATGTGGACTCTTGGTAATGATTGTAAAAATAAACTAAATTGGGAGCTATTAATCTATGAATTGAAACAGTTTATAGAACAAAATTAATTTCTTTTACATGAAAATATTAACTGAAAGTTGGTCTTTCAGCTAATATGTTTTTAAGTATATATTTAGAAGAAAAAAATTAAAATTTTATCAATATTTAAATGAATTTACCATGCTCTCTATACGTTTACTTTGACTTTAAAAATATTTATAAAATTCAATAAATCTTCTTCCAATTAAAATTAACAAACGTGAAATATCATATGGAAAAATATTGAACATATTTCAATATATTTTTATATGCACATGAGAAAAATGGATTAGAATTGTGTTATCAATAAATATTGAAGTATTTAATTATTAACCGGTAATGTTTAACCCTTTATGTACTGAATTATGAATTTATGAAAATTTTATCTTCTAAAGCATTTTTCGTGAATTGTTTAAATTACATACATTACATTTATTTTTTTATATAATCATTTAATATATTTTAGAAGGATTAATTAAATTTGAATTTATAGGGATTTGTGAAATATTTATAACTCCTCTCAAATCTTTTATTTTACATATTTTCCTTAGTATTTTGTAGAATTAGGAAATGTACAAATACTGTATAATGTTCTTACAATAGAAATATAGAAATATTTACGAATTGAAAAATCATCCCCCCCCCCCCCCCAAGGCCAAGAAAATTGATGCAAAGGCAAAAGAAATCATCCTTTTAAAAATATTTTTGTTTTGTGTAACCAATAATGCTTTTGGATCTAGACAAAGTAATTTATCTATAACTCATTCTAAACTGTATTACAACTAATCGATGTATTAAATGAATTTTATGACAAGTTATTTTAATGGTACATATAAGTACCGTCAGTAGATAAAGGGTTAAGTGGAAAATATTTAACATAATTCATTTAGATATTGTGTTATTGAGTAAAACGTGCCAATGAAGCAATTCTTTTTCTAAAGCATACCTAGATTTTTTTCATTTTTTAAAGTAGGATACCTAATAATAAAAATACCTAACTAAACCCTTTCAGGGGTAAGGTATTTGTATTCGCAAAATGTTGAAATAGTTGAATGACACCAGTATTTACAAGAAAATTTATTTGTAAACAAGTATATTTTCGCATACTTCATAAAAGTGAAATTTTCATTAAAACATTCTGGTGCCAAAGTGGCAATTAGGGATTAAAATTAGTTGATGCCATCACTGCATCACCGCCCTTCAAGGGGTTAAACAGCAACAATACTAAAATTGATGTTTTCACTTGCTGTAATAAAAAATAAGTGAGAATTAAAAATGGGGAGAAATTAATAAAACTTTTAATGTAGGGAGACGAACTTCATACATAAAATTTGCTATTTAGTGATAGTTAGAAAAAATTAAAAAAAAAAAAAAAGAAAAAAACTTTGTTATGGTATTCACAACATGTGCTTTGTTTCTTTATTAAACATTGAAAATATTAAACTCATATGAATCACTTCCTTTTAATTCAGTTACTACAAATTTTAGAATTCTTATTGCATTTGTAATAAAAATACACTAAATAAAAATAAAGAACTTTTTAATAGAACTGTTATCCAAAAGTGCACAGGTAAAATAACTTTCAAACCCCAAATGAACTTAATATTAACAAACTGTAAATCAAACCAGATCATCAGCCAGAGTGGTGTGGACATTGTGTTGGTAAACAACAAGTTCGACTTTGACAACAAGTTTGAAATATATTCTTGTGGATACATCCAGTATAAAGGAACTAGCAAGTTACACTCACAGCAGTGTTGCCAGACGAATACTAAAATTTTATTTTGAATACCACTATTTTCATAGAGAGATAGTCGGCTTATTTATTTACAAAATTTTTGCGATTAAAGCAAGCGAATAATACCGTAAGAAATTAGTGGCACACAAAATAAAATTTTAGTATTCGTCTGGCAACACTGACTCACAGTCAGAAAATTAAAAAAAGATCCTGCCTTGCAAGAGTACCCACCAGTCATAAAAATCCAAAACGGTCCTTCTTTCCTTCTTGACTTAGTCCCTTGACCTCCGAAAGATGACATCTTCAATAACTGCATTAGTTTATACATATTAAGTTAATATTTGAAGTTCATTTGGGATTTGGAAAGTTATTTTAATTATACATGTTTGGATAATAAGAGTATTAAAATGTTCTGTTTTTCAGTAAATATTTTCATTTATACCAGTATCTGAAAAGTGTTATATACAAGAAATTATAAAAGTAAACAGAGCAATCTATAATTGCTAAATTAAAATGAAGTTAATGAAATGTGTACTACAATTAAATAAACAGTGCTATAATGAGTACTATCATTTTCATTGTTTAAAACAAATGTACATACATTTATTAAACTGAATATATTTAATTTTGCTGTTTAAAAATAAATACTTTTGTGTTATATAAAAACTGAGAGCTACTCTTACAGATAGACCACTTCACAACCTAGAGCTGGAAAGAGGGAGTATTCTCTAAAAATGAGATACTTGAAAAAGAGTGTTTAAATTTTCAAAGAGGTGGTGGGGGGGGGGGGGTGTAAGATGTTAGTTAGTCCTTGATTCAGTTTTATAATATCTCAGAAAATGAGTACTATTCTCATAATATATAAAGCAGGCTTACACTTACTGATTATTTACACTGAGAACAATACTAAACTTTTTTTTTGAACACTTTTCCTAGATACCACCACTGAGCTGATACCACAGTACTGCATTAATAGAAATATATATATACATCAATCTTCAATTATAAGTGCTTAAAAAAACACATTTTAAACATACATATAAAATAAAAAGTGATATATAATTATGTATGAACTCACATTACGTTCTCCAATAATACAACAACAGTTAGGCTTAAACTGATGAGCTTTTTGGCAGTAAAATAATGAATTACTGCGCTAGAAACTTCTCCGTACACGACGTAATCCGTGATCAAGGATTTAAGAGCATGTATCAATAGTATTTAAAATAAATACTTTCAAAATTTTATAAAATCTAAACACTGATGTATAAACAGAAACAGCCGGCTACAGCATAGAGCATAGCAAGATACTAGCAACTTGTAACGTCAGCTGTGTTTTCGAGCAGACGACAAACCAGAGCTCAAATGCGCATCCGCCCATTTTGTGGCTCCTAGGTGTTGCAACGACCGCTCCCCGTCTAAAACGCGCCCCTCACAACGACTCATATCACAAATGCACACGCGAAATTCCCTATGCTACTGAGTCAGTCCCTATATAATGGGAATATATATATATATATATTTATCTGAGGAAACGAGTTAAATTCAAAAGCTTTTTTTTGTGTGTGTGTGTGTGTGTGTGTGGGTGTGTTGTTTTTGGCGTGGGGGGGGGGGGGGGGCAAAATGATTTTAAATACATTTGATAGTAGCGAAATTAAATTTTTATTTATTGATTCGGAATAAAATAAATAGACGAACGTAGAGGAATATTTCTGGATAAAAATGTTGTCCTTTAAATGTTAGGAATACGATTTTTCTTAATTTTGTTATTTTCTTACTTATCAAATCTCTGGTTGTTTCAGTATTTAAAGGAAAGAATAAATAGTATATGAATATTAGTTTTAAAAATGGCTTTCTTAGGTTATGGTAAGCAGTCAGATCTTAAATATCTGGTATTAGGGATCATAGAATAAGCAACTAACGAGTTGAGTATAATAGATTTAAAAGTTTTACTAACTTTAAGTGTAGATCAACCGAAATATTCGTTACGTTTTTGGCCCAAAGTCTGAGTTTCGCTGACATTCGTTTTCTGGGGAAATGCTGCTGAAAATTCGGCCGAAACTGTCTGTATTTCAAAATTTTCCTTTGTTTCTTCGGAAATTTTCTACATTACTCATTGATTTGAGTTGTATCGGCTTAAATGAGACTCTCTTCATTTATTGCTGTGAACTTCACTGTTTATGGTTATCAGTCATCAGGGACTCCAGATGTGAGTGCAAAGTATAACGCGAGAAATGCATAGATGACTAAACTTTGAACATGCTTCCCACGTGCTCATTAAAAGCTACAAACTTAACAGTAATTATTTATTTATTCTTTTTATTGAACATCAAATGTTACAGATTATTTTCTTTAAATAAAGAATTAAAAAAAAAACTGTCGTATTTTCTTTCTGTCATGTTATCGATTTGCATATATTCAATTTAATTTGGCTACTATGACGCAAAGAAAATATTTACATAAATCTTACTTACGATTTTTGGATTGCTTGACACAAAAGATAACTCAGTTGATTGAAATAAAACATTTCAATGTATGATGTAGAATCGTGAAAATTTGACATATTTAACAGTGTACTGGAAAATTAAAAAATATCGTTTGGATGTGAAAATATATTTAAAAAGACAAACCAGAAATACTTTTTATCGAATTTTAAAACAAACCTTTTAAAGTCCTATAATTTCGCCACTCAAATGTTCATATCATCTTATTTAAAACCCATATTTTGAATTTATCAGAGACCTGAATGAAAAAGCATTAGTGAATAAATTGTATATATATATCAATTGATGTTGAAAATACTGTTTGCACTTTTGAATATAAATAGAAAATTGAAAATGATGATATATTTTTTCTTTTAATTAACAGCATAGCGTTACCCAAATTTTTATATCATTATTTTTAATACCTATATTTAAAATTTTTAGAGCCATAAGGTAAAGTGCTGTGTCACTAACGTTTAACCCGTTGAGGGTCTTCGTACTGATTTTAATTACTGATAAGAATTGCAAATGAAAAATCCATGTTTCCCATTTTTGGGTACTTGTATCTTTACAAGAGGAAATTAGTTGGATTCGGGAAAATTTTCGACTTCCGGTTTTCGATGGATCTTTTCACGTTATAGAAAATCCTGAACACGATTTAATGGTTTTTAGAAAATGTCTGTCTGTCATTCTGTCTGTGAGTCTGTCTGTTTGTGACAAAAATTTTGTGGGTGCTCTATATGTCAATAACTAATACACGAAATTTCATAAACCTATAGATTCAGTTAGACCTTGATATAAACTGGTACTAAGTATTGTTTGGTGTATATCGCCCAACAGGTAACGTTGCTATGCTAATTTTTTCGCGATTTCAGCAATAACTCTATCAAGAATTGATGTACGGAATTTAATAAAACTTAAGATTCAGTTAGACCTTGATATAAACTAGCTTGATTAGTTTTTGGTGTATATTGCCCAACAAGTGGCGCTGCTATGCTGCTTTATGAGTAATTAATAGCTATATCTCAATAACTAATGCACGGATTTTTATCAAATTTGATATTCAGTTAGACGTTGACGTAAGCTGTTGCTGATTAGCTTTTGGTGTAAATCGCACAACAGGTGGAACTGCTATGCTGAATTTTTCACAATTTTCTCAAAAGCTATATCTCAAAAACTAACGCACGGAATTTTATCAAACTTAGTATTCTGTTACATTTTCACGTAAATAGATCCTTATTAGACTTGGGTGTATATTGAACAAAACGCGTTGATTTTGATACTTTGGGTTAGAATTTTGGTTGCGGGCCTCTAAGAGGTCGGGTTCCGAAATTCAATTATTTGTTTGAAACAATGCGATACTTGTATCTTCTTATTAAATACATCCAATTCAACGAACCTATATACCTTTACAATCCTCATGATGGACATAGATTAGATTGCCATTTAATTTTATCTCTGTGATAGCGAATGCTGAATTATTAACATGGATAAGATAGAATAAAGTTTTGGAATTGATACACTTATACTTCTTTTACAACAAATTTTGTTGCTATGCACTAAATGTGCCAAACATTGGTCTATATTACAAACTTTACTTTAAAAAAAAAGCATATTTGGAGATCCTTAATCATTTGTAAATGAAATGGGGGTTACATTAAATAGAAATTTCATTTTTCTGCTAGTCAATTTTCGTCATTTGCTAATAATTTGAAAACATGGAAACAGTGTATAGACATACTATTCAAAATAAAATTTCACATATAACCTGGATAAATGTTAAAACTTCACTTATACTCCTTTTACAACAAATTTTGTTGCTATGCACTAAATGTGCCAAACATTGCTCTATATTACAAATTTTGGGTACTTTTCGGTTAGCCGGGCGCCAGTGTTATTTATACATGTATATGTCTATATACATGTATATATACATATGTATAGATATACATATATGTGGATATACATGTATATATATACAATATATGTATACATACATGTATATATACATACATATTTATGTATACATAACACTGGCGTCCGGCTAACCGAAAAGTAGCAAATTTTGTTGATATAGAAGTTATAAAAAAAAAAGCATATTTAGAGATCCTTAATCATTCGTAAATGAGTTACATTTTAAATAAAAATTTCATTTTTCTGCTAGTCAGCTTTTGTCGTTTGCTAATAATTTGATTAATTTAAAAAACCTGTATTGAAAAAAATGGAAACAGTGTATAGACATAACATTCAAAATAAGATTTCACTTACACTTCACTTTAATGAGAAATTTTGTTGTTATGTACTAAAAGTTCCTAAAATTGCTTTACACTGCAAACTTTGTTTAGTATATTGAAGTTATTAAGGACAAAAAAAAAAAAGCATATTTATAGATCTTAAATCATTCATAAATAAAATAAGAGTGTTACATTAAATAAAAAATTAAGTCAACTTTGTCGTTTACTAATAATTTGTATCAGTGTTGAATTCAGGGGGTGGTCCGGGGGGCATCCCCTCTCCCCGGAGCAGTGAGATGTCCCCCCCCGAAAGATTTGAGATTGTGTTTTCAATGGTCAAAAAGTGCAATTTCCTCATCGGAACTCTATAATGTCTCCCCCCCCCCCGGAGCAACAAAAATCCCTCCCGGAGAAAAGTGTCTGAATTTAACACTGATTTGTATAATGTAAAAATATGAACGGAACAAAAATACAACAATTACTAGCACAAAAAAATCTATAAACACTCAAATTAAAAGCGAAAAAATACAATAAATAATTGAAAAACTTACATTTGAAAGGAACAAAAGATAAACATCTTTAAAAACATGAAATCCTTTTGACACGTAACTTGACTTTGAAAACATGAGCTTCTTTTCAAAATATGGACTGAAAAAAAAAAAATACAACAATTGCTAGTACAAAAAAAAAATCTATAAACACTCTAATTAAAAGTGAAATAATACAATAAATAATTGAAAAAACTTACATTTGAAGGGATTTGATGGCTGAAAACACGTGCATGTCTTCCGTTGCGAATAGACAGGAGATTTCCTGCCTTGATCCCGCCTCGGAATCGCCAAATCGTCCCAGGGGATCTATTCTGGTGTGGTAGGAATGCTGAAACCGGTCGGGAAGATCCGCCTTGGCGATTATTTGCTATTCTGGTGTAGTAGAGTCGAAATTTCGCCGGTCGGAGTGGGTTGCTTTTTTAACGACTGCTACCAGGTGGTCGAGATCGCAGTGTGTAGGGTTCGGAAAGAATTTTTGCTCTGTTTGGAGGGTTTGGGTGCTTGTTTAATATTAAAAAATAGAAAGAGGGCATAGTTTTTCAATTACCAGGGGTCGTAAATATCATGATTTCTTCAAACATATAAAAAGTATCCAATGTTTTTTTATATTTATCAGATATTTTCAAAATAGTCAACTTATTGATAATTATAAATATTTTCAGACTTAATATAAATAAGAAATTGCAGTTAGCATGATAACTTAATAAAATATTATTCTAAATGTGTGTTTTTTTCTTTTTTGCTTCTCTTAAGTAACAAAATAGTAGATCAGCTAATTGAAAACAGACCCAATTTGTTTAAAAAAAAAAAAAAAAAAAAAAAAAAAAAAGCTGTAAGATTTAGTATTAAGAAAATTTTGTTGTATAAAACACAATTTGAAATACAAAATAATTTGTTTTAATTTTTAAAAAAATGAACATAATTGTAATTTTGTTGCTTTTTCAATCTCATAATGTGTTGTGCATTTTAAATTGAGGTAAACCAAAATTAGAAAAGATCATTTTAAATGAAGATGTAAATAACTTATCTAAATTAGATAGTTTATCTTTCAATGGGTGTCGTAAGAAATATTGTCTGACGTAATGATTGTCATCTAAAAATTCAGCTTCAAACGTAAAGTTTCTTTTTAGAGAGAGGGTGGGGGTGGGAGGTGGGGGGTGGGGCAAAAGTCACTATCAGAGCAAAGTTCTATATCTACAGAACGACACCGTTAATAACAGTCGAAAAATTCATTTACACTTGTTTTCACTGAAAATATCAAATTTTGAAATAAAATATAAAATATCGAAAGTATCAAACGTCTTGACATTTTGAAAGAAATATCGGATATATATCATGGTATATCTCAAGGATAAGCTTTTCGATTTCTAAATATACCCATATAAATATATACTCACTGATATATATATATATATATATATCACCGAGCCCTGTTAATTACAAAATACTATTTTCTTACTTAAAGCTCTTTTACAGATTCTTTAAAAGTTCTTTGACTCGGAAATCTGTGTATTCTTTTTTTCTTGCAAAAAATGTCAACTAATTTACTTAAAAATTTAATTCAGACCGAAAAAAAATACTTTCATTTTACATGGAAAGGTTTAAAGTTTAAACATGGAAAAATTTCTGAAATAAAAGCTTTTATTTCGGCCTTTTAAACAAACCAAAAGTTTCGGCAAAAAGCCAAGACAGTTCACATTTTTTTCTGTATAATATTAAAGCTGTTCTCAAATTAAAACTCCCTATTTTCTGACACATTCCTGGAATAATTTTTATTCGAAAACACAGAAAATTGCTCGATGTTGTTATTCAGAAACTGCAAACTCGAATAGCATATACCATTTTTCGATAAAGGTAAAGGATTCTTCAGAAAATGCGGTCAAAGTAGGCATTTTGAACCGAAATTATGAAAGTGACTCCCGATAAAGGTCGTCAAAAGATAACAATTGCTTATAACTCAAGATAATACATTTATATACTTCAAAAATAAAAATAAATAAAGGCGCTTTTCAATTCCTAATCACTTCAATTGTCATATCTGCTAATTTCATGCTTTTATGTTTTAAAATTAGTCTGTGTATGTACAGGGCCTGGTGAAACAAAAGAGGAGAGGACGAAGGCCTGGTATTCATTCAATGCCCCTTCCTATGCTGTCACAAAAAATTAAACGTGTTCTATGTCTTAAAATAGAGATATGGATATATAAATACATATTTAGATAAATATATTACTTGTGTTTAATCTTTCCCGACTCCAATAGCAAAAAATATGCAGTATAATTTGTACAAGATCGAATTAGATTTTAAATATTATCTCTGTAAAATTTGTTCACCAAGTTTGGCACCCCCTAAAATCAAAGAGGTTCAGTGCCACGGCCCAGTTGGAAGGGTTTTTTAATCAGCCCCTGTGTTTGTGTTCCAAAATTTTGCGTTGTTGAGCGGAGAAAACATATTTTAGATCCGTTTCACAATAATAATAATAATAATAATTTAAAAAACATTTTATTATTTGTTTTTACATTTAATAATTTAATTGATTCTAATTATATTTTTCACAAAGAACCAAGATTTTCAGTGAATTGATAAAGATACAACAATAATTTTTTATTAGTATGTTTAGTTTTTTTTTTCTTTTTTTTTTTTAATAAGTAATTAAACTCTATTGATGATCTCTGTAAGTATTTAAAATATTAATAAATAAAATTAAGGGAAAATAAAATTTGAGAGACTTTCCTTAGAATATTTTTACTGTCACGAAAATAATTAAATCGTGGTGAATTTATAAATTAATTTAAAAAGGAAGGTAGGAGACATTTAAGTACAAAGCTAAATTAATATACTTATTATATATGCATATATTCTTTAAGTTTATTGTAGATTTGAGATTAAGAACAATTATAAGCAAACCTAGATTTTTTTAAAATAAAGGTAAAACTAAAGTATATTTAAATATTCGGCCTAATTTATATATGTTTTTTCAGTACTGGTGTGATAAATATAATTAATTTAAAATAAAAGTGGTCTAAAGATGCAAATAAATAAAAAGTTATTTAATGTTTATTATTTTTTTAATCCATTATATATTCGGCTTCAAATATATATGTAGAGCTTGGTAGAACCTACAACACCCCCCCCCCCCCCACCCTTTATTTTTCAAAAATATTTTGAAGTCTGAAAAAAAATCTGTCTATTTCACCATAACATTTACTAATCATTTTCTGATATTAAAATAGAACAAAGTTTCTTTCAAAAAATTGATTCAATAATAATAACAAATAGTATTTTATGCATAATTAAAATACAAATGGACATTTTCTCTTAGGCCAAGAAATTTTAAACAGGTTACAGGCACGCACACGCTGATGTAAAACAATGGCATTCATTCCTTCAACTCTTTTTTCTTTTATATAGATAACCCAAACATTCTTTTCCTTTCACGTAAATAACAATAACACTTGACAAAGCAAGACAGCTGTTTCCCTCTCCCAAACAAATAAAAACACGTGAGCGCTTTCATCTGATTGTCTACAACTGTGTCCGATCGCACGCAGGGGATATTCTGCGTTTCATCCTCCACTGTGGTATAACGACGGGAGACCAGAATAGCTCTTCGCCCGGCGGTCGCTATGAGACGGCGATCCCGATCCCGATTCCCGATATTTACTCGATTACACCAGAATAGACGCCCAGGACGGAGTGCGTTTTACCGACCCTCAATAGACGGCGCTGCAATCTACGGCTCCGAGAGTTTCGTCTGGGAGTTTCTAATTGTCTGTGCTTGCCGCTATAGTTCTCAAAGCCTATGACATATATAATAAATATTATTTTGAAATATATCTTTCAGAAAATAGTGCATACACCTTATATATTTTGAAATTACAATATGTTTTGAATATTTGAACGATAGCAAATTTTGAGTATTCATAAAACATTATTTAAATGATTTAATTGTCAAAAATCCTCTTAATTTCAATTTTATATCATAATACTCAATATAAAAATTTTGTTTAACAGCCTTAGATAGGGTTGGACATTTCGTCTCATTTGCAGCATCCACTCTTGTCCCTACAAACTTGGGAAAGGAGGGGAGGGGCTGGTGGCAAGGAAGAAAAATATAAATAAGAATATTTTCTTGCAGTTAAAATTTGATGAAAAACCATAAATACTCTTTGTTCTTATAAATATATGAACAATTTATAACTATCAGTTATGTTGTGAATTGTAATTCATTATCAAAATACATTTAATTTCCAAAATATGCAAAGCAATAAAGAATTATTTAAATATATTTTAACATGAAAATTAGCAGATAAAAGCAAACAAAACAAAAGTAAACAATGCAAATTTTTTTATTTAAAATTATTCAAAAGGATTCCGACTATTTTTAGCTGTTTGAAGAAGAGGTTTAATAAAATGTTGACTCTTGGTAATGATTGTAAAAATAAACTAAATTGGGAGCTATTAATCTATGAATTGAAACAGTTTATAGAACAAAATTAATTTCTTTTACATGAAAATATTAACTGAAAGTTGGTCTTTCAGCTAATATGTTTTTAAGTATATATTTAGAAGAAAAAAATTAAAACTTTATCAATATTTAAATACGTTATTATATTTAACACATATATTACAATATTAAAATATGCTCTATACGTTTACTTTGATTTTAAAAATATTTATAAAATTCAATAAATCTTCTTCCAATTAAAAATAACAAACGTGAAATATCATATGGAAAATTATTGAACATATTTCAATATATTTTTATATGCACATGAGAAAAATGGATTAGAATTGTGTTATCAATAAATATTGAAGTATTTAATTATTAACCGGTAATGTTTAACCCTTTATGTACTGAATTATGAATTCATGAAAATTTTATCTTCTAAAGCATTTTTCGTGAATTGTTTAAATTACATTAGATACATTGTTTTTTAATCTGCGGAAACGAGTTAAATTCAGAAGCTTTTTTTTTCGTGTGTGTGTGTGTAGTTTTTGGCGTGGGAAGCAAAATAATTTTAAATACATTTGATAGTAGCGAAATTAAATTTTTATTTATTGATTCGGAATAAAATAAATAGTCGAATGTAGAGGAATATTTCTGGATAAAAATGTTGTCGTTTAGATGTTAGGAATACGATTTTTCTTAATTTTGTTATTTTTTTACTTATCAAATCTCTGGTTGTTTCAGTATTTAAAGGAAAGAATAAATAGTATATGAATATTAGTTTTTAAAATGGCTTTCTTAGGTTATGGTAAGCAGTCAGATCTTAAATATCTGGTATTAGGCATCAGAGAATAAGCAACTAACGAGTTGAGTATAATAGATTTAAAAGTTTTACTAACTTTAAGTGTAGATCAACCGAAATATTCGTTACGTTCTTGGCCCAATGTCTGAGTTTCGCTAACATTCGTTTTCTGGGGAAATGCTGCTGAAAATTCGACCGAAACTATCTGTATTTCAAAATTTTCGTTTGTTTCTTCGGAAATTATCTACATTACTCATTGATTTGAGCTGTATCGGCTTAAATGAGACACTCTTCATTTATTGCCTAGAACTTCACTGTTTGTAGTTACCAGTTATCAGGGACTCCAGAGGTGAGTGTAAAGTATAACGCAAGAAATGCATATATGACTAAACTTTGAACATGCTTTCCACGGGCTCATTAAAAGCTACAAACTTAACAGTAATTATTTATTTATTCTTTTTATTGAACATCAAATGTTACAGATTATTTTCTTTAAATAAAGAATTAAAAAAAAAACTATCGTATTTTCTTTCTGTCATGTTATCGATTTGCATATATTTAATTTAATTTGGCTACTATGACGCAAAGAAAATATTTACATAAATCTTACTTATGATTTTTGGATAGCTTGACACAAAAGCTAACTCAGTTGATTGAAATAAAATATTTCAATGTATGATATAGAATCGTGAAAATTTGATATATTTAACAGTGTACTGGAAAATTAAAAAATATCGTTTGGATGTGAAAATATATTTAAAAAGACTAACCAGAAATACTTTTTATCGAATTTTAAAACAAACCTTTTAAAGTCCTATAATTTCGCCACTCAAATGTTCATATCATCTTATTTAAAACCCATATTTTGAATTTATCAGAGACCTGAATGAAAAAGCATTAGTGAATAAATTGTATACATATCAATTGATGTTGAAAATACTGTTTGCACTTTTGAATATAAATAGAAAATTGAAAATGATGATATATTTTTCTTTTAATTAACAGCATAGCGTTACCCAAATTTTTATATCATTATTTTTAATACCTATATTTAAAATTTTTAGAGCCATAAGGTAAAGTGCTGTGTCACTAACGTTTAACCCGTTGAGGGTCTTCGTACTGATTTTAATTACTGATAAGAATTGCAAATGAAAAATCCATGTTTCCCATTTTTGGGTACTTGTATCTTTACAAGAGGAAATTAGTTGGATTCGGAAAAATTTTTGACTTCCGGTTTTCGATGGATTTATACGTTATAGAAAATCCTGAACACGATTTAATGGTTTTTAGAAAATGTCTGTCTGTCATTCTGTCTGTGAGTCTGTCTGTTTGTGACAAAAAATTTGTGGGTGCTCTATATCTCAATAACTAATACACGAAATTTCATAAACCTATAGATTCAGTTAGACCTTGATATAAACTGGTACTAATTAGTGTTTGGTGTATATCGCCCAACAGGTAACGTTGCTATGCTAATTTTTTCGCGATTTCAGCAATAACTCTATCAAGAATTGATGTACGGAATTTAATAAAACTTTAGATTCAGTTAGACCTTGATATAAACTAGCTTGATTACTTTTTGGTGTATATTGCCCAACAAGCGGCGCTGCTATGCTGCTATATGAGTAATTAATAGCTATATCTGAAGAACTAATCCACGGATTTTTATCAAATTTCATATTCAGTTAGACGTTGACGTAAGCTGTTGCTGATTAGCTTTTGGTGTAAATCGCACAACACGTGGAGCTGCTATGCTGAATTTTTCACGGTTTTCGCAAAAGCTACATCTCAAAAACTAACGCACGGAATTTTATCAAACTTAGTATTCTGTTACATTTTCACGTAAATAGATCCTTATTAGACTTGGGTGTATATTGAACAAAACGCGTTGATTTTGACAATTTGGGTTAGAATTTTGGTTGCGGACATCCAAGAGGTCGGGTTCCGAAATTCATTGTTTTGTTTGAAACAATGCTTCTATCTTCTTATTAAATACATCCAATTCAACGAACCTATATACCTTTACATCGCTCATGATGGACATAGATTAGATTGCCATTTAATTTTATCTCTGTGATAGCGAATGTTGAATTATTAACATGTGTGAGATAGAATAAAGTTTTGGAATTGGCACATCAGTCTAGTTATATCCTTACAAAATAAAGTGATCATCTAACTAGGAATTGAAGCTGTTTTTAAAAAAGAATATTTATCCATACTTTTATTTTTAGGATATTGTATCTCGCATCAATACTTAAAAGGCAGATTTTTTACTTTCTTCTATCTTTACAAGAAGAAAGTATTGGTTTCATGAAAATTTTCAAATTCCAGTTTTCGACGGATTTACACGTTTTATGGGTCAGAGATTCCAAAAAGCATATTTTTACAAGATGTTTGTGAGTCTGTCTGTCTGCATGTGACACACATTTTGTGGGTGCTCTATCTCAAGAACTAATGCACGGAATATAATAAAAATTTATATTCAGGTAGTCCCTTATAAAGATTGGTGCTCATTAGTTTTTCGTGTAAATCGCCCTGCAGGTGGCACTGAAATGTAGCATTTTGCAGGATTTCCGCAAAAGCTCTATCTCAAGAACTATTGCACGGATTTTTATAAAACTTCAGATTCCGTTAGTTCTTGACATGAATGGATGCTATTTACGTTTTAGTGTAAATAGCCCAACAGGTGGCGCTGTTCTGCTGCATTTTGCAGGATTTACACTATTTTCGCAGTAGCTCTATCTCGAGAACTAATGCACACATTTTCATCAAACTTCGGACTTTAGTCCTTCATATGAAATGATGCTGACTACGTGTTGGTGTAAATCGCCCAATAGGTGGCGCTGCTGTGCAGCATTTTGAATTATGCATAGAACTAACGCACGAATTTTCATGAAACTTCAGATTTAAGTATAACTTGATTAATATTGCTGCTGATTATGTGTTGCTGCAAATCGCTCAACAGGTGGCGCTTCTATGCTGCATTTGTCATCATTTGCGCAATACCTCTATTTCAAGAACTAATGCACGAATTTTCCTCAAACTTCATATTCAGTTAGACATTGACATAAGTTGGTGATAATTAGGTTCTGGTTTAAATAACCCAATAGGTGGCGCTGCTATGCTGCATTTTGCTGGATTTACACGATTTCAGCGACCGTCATACCTCGAGAACTAATGCACGGAATTTCATATTTTTAGAATTCTCATGATGAACACAGATTGCCATTTAATTTGGCACTGAGATAATGAATTTTGAAGTATTGACATGTATGAGATAGAAGAAAGTTTTGTGACGGCCACAACATACTAGTTTTAAATGTATTCTAGTATTTACTTTCACAAAATAATTGCGAGTTTTTTTCTTTTCTAAAAGACAGGATTTTTATAAAATGTTACCTCTTTCATTATGTTTAAGTTGTCTGTAATATTGTTTTAATTTCTCTTTATTGAACATTAATATAAAATCCCGTGTCCAGTAAAAATTAAACCAAAAGATAAAATAGTATGTTGTGGCCATCACACTCAAAACTTTCTTCTGTATAATTCACGTCAATTAAGCCATTTAAATAGTACAAGAAATAACATCAATTTAGCACCAATTCATATCAAAGTATATCTGAATGTGAAATTTAATGAAAATTTGTGCATTAGTTCTTGAGATAGAGCTATAGCGGAAATTCTGAAAAATGTAGCATAGCAGTGCCACCTGTTGAGCGATTTACACCAAAACATAAACAGCACTAATTGATATTAAGGTATACCTGAATCTGAAGTTTTTTGAAAATCCAAGGATTAGTTCTTGAGATAAAGCCATTGTGGGAATCGCAAATAATGCAGCATAGCAGCGCCACCTGTTGAGCGATTTACACCAAAATGTATAAAACGTCTATTCAAGTCAAGGATTAACTAAATCTGAAGTTTGATGAAAATCTGTGCATTAGTTCTTGAGATACAGCTCTTGCGGAAATCGTGAAAAATGCAGCACAGCAGCGCCACCTGTTGGGCGATTTTCCCAAAAAAGTAATCAGCACCAAACTATATCCTGGACTAACTGAATATGATGTTTTATGAAAATCCGTGCAGTAGTTCTTGAGGTATAGTTATTGCAGAAATCGTGAAAGCTGCGCCACCTGTTGGGCGATTTTCACCAAAAACTAATCAGGTCCAGTTTATATCAAGGTCTAACTGAATATAAAATTTCGTGAAATTCCGTGAATTAGTTCTTGAGATAGAGCGCTCACAAATTTTTTGTCACATGCAGACTCACAGAGTGACAGACAGACATTTTCTAAAAACCATCATATCATGTTCAGGGCATTCTAAAACGTTTATATCCGTCGAAAACTGGAAGTCGAAAATTTTCACGAATCCAATACCCTTTTCTTGTAAAGATAGACGAAAGTAATAAACTGATTTTATTCAGTTTTTAATAAAAATAATAATATAAATAAATTATAGTATCAAGCAACTTAAATCCGGTTTTAAATAAAACCCATTTAACTTGTACATGGATGATATTTGTTAGCTGTTTTATTATTTTTTCTATTTCTAAAAGCTATGAAGACAGCATATGCAACCCTCCGCTTTTAAGCTGAAAGTAAACAAAGCATTTTATGAGCCAGCGCGAACGTGCTAGGGAATTTCCCCGGTGCATTTGTGATATAAGCCGTTTTGAGGGGCGCGATTTAGGCTCTGGTCCTCCAGTTGCTTGATGATGTTTACAGGGAGCGAAGATTTTACGGCTGGCATTGCAGGCGGAATTGGGTTACTGGATGAATTTTATATTAATATCGGCTGCGTAGAGCCGATAGTAGCGGGTGGGGACAGCTTAATGCAGCAATGTTAAAGAAGGACATGCGTAATAGAAGAAGGGAGAAGGGAAATCTTGTAAGATATTGTTTAAAGCTGGTTTCAAACAAAGGGAAAAAATAAGATTTTGCATTTAATACTTGCGCCACCTATCCAAAATATTTGAAAATAATATTAAAAACGAAATCTTTAGAACACGATCTTTCTAACACTGTAGTAAGAATTATTTAAATAAGTAAACAAATATTTATAACTTTTACTTTTAAAATTTAAAAGCAGTTCAACTGTTATGTCATAATAATGTTACTGCATATATAACTCATTGCATATAAATAAATAGATAGGGATATGCATGTGACATTTTAACCGCTTTAAGGCTTATAGCAAATTAGTTTACAAGGGATAAAATAAAATTATTATTTCTTATCTTAAGGTAATTCTTTGTCTTTGCTTTCAATCAAGGATTCAAAAAACAATAAATATGATTTAAGTAACATATACTTCTATAATTAAAATATACATAATTTAATACTTGTTTCCTAAGATAATTATGTATATATCATTATTACTATACATTAGTAAGTCAATGTGGTTTCAATTTGTTTTTAAAATAGTTTAGAAAGATTTAAAAGCTATTACTATTTGTTTGCACTTTGGTCTTAATTTAAAATGTTTCTTTGCTATATATGGTATTTAATAATAAAAAAAATCGAATTAATAGGGCACAGTTCAATTTCTTTAGTTATTACATTGAACTAAACATAATTTAATTTTAGGATTATTTCAGTTCCTATTTTATAGCAAATGCATAATGAGAGCATCTCATATTTTTTTTAGCATTACAATATTAATAATTATAAAGCGTTATCTTCAAGTATTAACATCTTAAATTATAACAGTAACATTAATAAAAAAAAGTATGAAGGGAAAAAAAACACATGGATAAGTACCAAGTACAAACGAAAATCAACATCAACAAAACAACGTGCCAAAATCGGCTAGGGACTTTTTGATTTTTTCCCCAAGCTATGCTACCCAGTACACTCGAAGTTTTAACATTGTTGCATTAAGCTGTCCCTATCCGCTACTAGAGCAGATTTGCTTGAGCAGTGGAACTAATGAGAATTTCAGCCGAATTGTACTTTATTTTTAATATTTACATTTACTTTTCAATGTTTACGGTGTCAGGTTTTGAATAAAACAGATATAATATGTTATATACTTACTTAGTCCCTTGACCTCCGAAAGATGGCATCTTCAATAACTGCATTAGTTTATACATATTAAGTTAATATTTGAAGTTCATTTGGGATTTGGAAAGTTATTTTAATTGTACATATTTGGATAATAACAGTATTAAAATGCTCTGTTTTTCAGTAAATATTTTCATTTATAGCAGTTTCTGAAAAGTGTTATATACAAGAAATTATAAAAGTAAACAGAGCAATCTATAATTGCTAAATTAAAATGAAGTTAATCAAATGTGTACTACAATTAAAAAAACTGTACTATAATGAGTACTATCATTTTCATTGATTAAAACAAATGTACATACATTTACTAAACTGAATATAATTAATTTTGCTGTTTAAAAATAATTACTTTTGTGTTATATGAAAATTGAGAGCTACTCTCACAGAAAGACCACTTCACAACCTAGAGCTGGAAAGAGGGAGTATTCTCTAAAAATGAGATAATTGAAAAAGAGTATTTAAATTTTCAAAGAGGGAGGGGGGGGGGTGTAAGATGTTAGTTAGTCCTTTATTCAGTTTTATAATATCTCAGAAAATGAGTACTATTCTTCATAATATATAAAGCAGGCTTACACTTACTGATTATACACTGAGAACAATACTAAGCTTTTTTTTTTAACACTTTTTTCTAGATACCACCACTGAGCTGATACCACAGTACTGCATTAATAAAAAAATATATATACATCAATCTTCAATTATAAGTGCTTAAAAAAACACATTTTAAACATATATATAAAATAAAAAGATATATATAATTATATATGAACTCACATTACTTTCTCCAATAATGCAACAACAGTTAGGCTTAAACTGATGAGCTTTTTGGCAGTAAAATAAGGAATTATTGCGCTAGAAACTTCTCCGTCCACGATGTAATACGTGATCAAGGATTTAAGAGCGTGTATCAATAGTATTTAAAATAAATACTTTCAAAATTTTATTAAATCTAAACACTGATGTATAAACAGAAACAGCCGGCTACAACATAGAGCATAGCGAGATACTAGCAACTTGTAACTTCAGCTATGTTTTCGAGCAGACGACAAACCAGAGCTCAAATGCGCATGCGCCCATTTTGTGGCTCCTAGGTGCTGCAACGACCGCTCCCCGTCTAAAACGCGCCCCTCACAACGACTCATATCACAAACGCACACGCGAAATTACCTATGCTACTGAGAAAGTCCCTATATAATGGGAAAATATGTTTTTTTTCTTCTTTTTTTTTTTTTTTTTTTTTTTTTTTTAATCTGCGGAAACGAGTTAAATTCAGAAGCTTTTTTTTCGTGTGTGTGTGTGTGTGTGAGGGTTGTTTTTGGCGTGGGAAGCAAAATAATTTTAGATACATTTGATATAGCGAAATTAAATTTTTATTTATTGATTCGGAATAAAATAAATAGTCGAATGTAGAGGAATATTTCTGGATAAAAATGTTGACCTTTAGATGTTTGGAATACGATTTTTCTTAATTTTGTTATTTTTTTACATATCAAATCTCTGGTTGTTTCAGTATTTAAAGGAAAGAATCAATAGTATATGAATATTAGTTTTTAAAATGGCTTTCTTAGGTAAAGGTAAGCAGTCAGATCTTAAATATCTGGTATTAGGGATCAGAAAATAAGCAACTAACGAGTTGAGTATAATAGATTTAAAAGTTTTACTAACTTTAAATGTAGATCAACCGAAATATTCGTTACGTTTTCGGCCCAAAATCTGAGTTTCGCCAAACATTCGTTTTCGGGGAAAATGGTGCTGAAAATTCGGCCGAAACTATGTGTATTTCAAAAATTTCGTTTGTTTCTTCGGAAATTTTCTACATTACTCATTGATTTGAGCTGTATCGGCTTATATGAGACGCTCTTCATTTATTGCTGTGAACTTCACTGTTTATAATTATCAGTTATCAGGGACTCCAAATGTGAGTGCAAAGTATAAAGCAAGAAATGCATATATTAACTTTGAACATGTTTTCCACGTGCTCATAAAAGCTGCAAACTTAACAGTAATTATTATTATTATTATTATTATTATTATTATTACTTAATAGCAAATGTTACAGATTATTTTCTTTAAATAAAGAATTTAAAAAATATATCCGGTTTTCTTTCTGCCATGTTATCGATTTGCATAGATTTCATTTAATTTGGTTACTATGACGCAAACAAAACATTTACACAAATTTTACTTATGATTTTTGGATAGCTTGACACAAAAGATAACCCAATCGATTGAAGTAAATACATTTCAATCTATGATATAGGCTCAGTGAAAATGTGATATATTTAACAGTGAACTGGAAAATTAAAAATATCGTTTGGATGTGAAAATATATTTAAAAAAACAAACCAAAAATGATTTTTATCGAATTTTAAAGCAAACCTTTTAATGTCCTATAAATTCGCCATTCAAATTTTCATGTTATCTCATTTTAAACCCATATTTTGAATTTATGAGAGACCTGAATGAAAAAACATTGGTGAATAAATTGCATATATATCAATTAATGTTGAAAATACTCTTTGCACTTGTGAATATAAATAGAATAAAGAAAATGATGATAAATTTTTCTTTTAATTAATAGTATAGCGTTACCCAAATTTTGATGTCATTATTTTTAAGACCTATATTTAAAATATTTTAGAGCCCTAAGGTAAAGTGCTGTGTCACAAACGTTTAACCCGTTGAGGGTTTTTGTACTGATTTTAATTACTAATAAAAGATGTAAATGAAAAATCCATGTTTACTATTTTTGCGTTCTTTTACTTTTTTTTTTCTTTTTTTCTTTACAAGAAAAAATTAGTTGGATTCGGGAAAATTTCCGACTTCCGGTTTTCGATGGATTTATACGTTTTAGAAAACCCTGAACACGATTTAATGGTTTTTAGAAAATGTCTGTCTGTCACTCTGCCTATGAGTCTGTCTGTATGTGACAAAAATTTTGTGTGCGCTCTATCCCAATAACTAATGCACAAAATTTTACAAACCTATAGATTCAGTTAGAACTTGATATAAACTGGTGCTAATTAGTGTTTGGTCTATATTGCCCAACAGGTGGAGTTGCTATGCTGATTTTTTTCACGATTTCAGCACTTACTCTATCAAGAATTGATGTACGGAATTTAATAAAACTTTAGATTCAGTTAGACCTTGATATAAACTAGCTTGATTAGTTTTTGGTGTATATCGCCCAACATGTGGCGTTGCTGTGTAGCTTTCTGTACGATTTCTGAGTAATTAATAGGTCTATCTCAAGAACTATGCATGGATTTTCATCAAACTTCATATTCAATTAGACTTTGATGTAAGCTGTTACTCATTAGCTTTTGGTATAAATTGCACAACAGGTGGCATTGCTGTGCTGAATTTTTCACGGTTTTCGCAAAAGCTATATCTCAAAAACTAATGCATGCAATTTAATCAAACTGGGTATTCTGTTACATTTTCGCATAAATAGATCCTATTAGACTTTGTGTATATTGAACAACAGGTGTTGATTTTATATACGTACTTTGGGTTGAAATTTTGGTTGGGGACATCCAAGAGGTCGGGTTCCGAAATTCATTGATTTGTTTGAAACAATGCGATACTTATATTCTTCTTATTAAATACATCCAATTCAACGAACCTATATACCTTTACAATCCTCATGATGGACATAGATCGTCATTTAATTTTAGCACTGTGATAGCGAATTTTGAATTATTAACATGTGTGAGATAGTATAAAGTTTTAGGATCGACTCATCAGTCTAGTTATATTCTTACAAAAATAAAGTGATCATCTAACTAGGAAATGAAGCAGTTTTTAAAAAAGAATATTTGTCTATACTTTTATTTTTAGGATATTGTATCTCGCACCAATACTTAAAAGGCATATTTTTTAAATGTGTTCTAGTATATACTTTCATAAAATAATAGCGAGTTTTTTTTCTTTTCTAAAAACAGAAATTTTAAAAAATGTTACCTCATTCATTATGTTTAAGTTGTCTGTAATATTGTTTTAATTTCTCTCTATTGAACATTAATAAATAAAGCAATCCCGTCTCCAGTAAAAATCAAGCCAAAAGAAAAAATAAACTGATTTTATTCAGATTAAAAAAAATAATAATAAAAATAAATTATGATACCAAGCAATTTAAATCTGTTTTTAAATAAAGCTCATTTAACTTGTGCATGTATGATATTTGTCAACTGTTTTCTGTTTTTTTTTTTTTTTTTTTTTTTTTTTTTTTTTTTTTAACTATGAAGACAGGATGCAACGCTCCGCTTTTCAGCTGAAAGTAAACAAAGCATCGTATGAGCCAGCGCGCCGTGCTAGGGAACTTCTCGGGTGCATTTGTGATATGAGCCGTTGTGAGGGGCGCGATTTAGACGCTAGAATCAACATGCCATCGTACTTGATGTGTTAAACAACATTCCAGAAATCAGCTCCTTTTGTTAGAGCTGTAATTGCAATAGAACATAGATGTGCTGGTGATAGTGATACAAGGCACTGTAACGAAGGGTCACTCGAATTTGATGGACGTAATTATTAAAATCATTTTCCAAACGACAGGCAGCGGGCGTCATACTAAATTAAAATTCTAAAGATTTATTTGTTTTTCGTATGTAAATAGATAACTTGCTATAACTTAACCTCTTCGTTCCCTGAGTCCCCTTTTGCCCCATTTTATTAATGATAGTCGAACATAATTACAATTTCGATATCAGAATGATATTTTTCGAAGTCTAAGATTCGCACTAATGCAAAAAAAAAAAAAACCTTGCTCTGAAGTCAAATGAGAGAAGAAATAATTCTATAATAATTAATAATACTGCATTAATACTCAGTAGTGAAGAGGTTATTGAACAAAATATTGGTATTTTTTTTCAGTTAAACCAAGTACATTTATTATTGTTCACGCTATTTAATGTTTAATTATTAATAAATTAAAACGTTCTAACATTTATTTTTCAAATTTTATAAATATTGCCTGCCTAAGTTCTTAATAATATTTAGAGAGTGAATGCAGTTGAAAGTTCTTAGTAAATGAAAATGTAGAACCACGATTTAATTTCAAGGCTTCTGAAAAGGATTAAACATGTTCTGAAGCACGCTGTTTCCGAAACCCTAAAATAATTTTTTTTTCTTTCTTTCATTTTTTCAATTCTTTTTCTTTTGTGTGTGTGAGAGAGACTTAAAATGTTAAGTTTGCTATAAATAATTCTCAGTTCTTTAAGTTTTATTAAATCCATCCAAATTTGCAGTAAGTTAAATATTTCTGCATAATTTAATTTCATAAAGATTAAGCTCTATTTATAAACTATACCAAAAAAAACTTCAAATTTATAGAATTCCTGGGCAAAATTAGCAAAATTTATTTCTGTAACTTCCATTTAACTTATTCGTGTCTGGCGTACTATTAAAGAACATGTCTTTTCATCGAATATTATTTTGTCTTAACAATGACTTTTGTTGCTATCTACATATAGTAATGGTCGTATATGTCGATGCATTTTTTTTATAACTTCCTTTATGTTTGGCATTTAGTAATAATAATAAAAGTTTGCTCTATTCTATTTGCACCGTTGTCCATTCTTTTATTTAATCCTATATTCCACTCTTTAACACTAGAACTGCAGGAAATTTTACCCAAGTTTTATTAAAGAAACTTACGCCAGAATTTTTATTTAAATTTATTTAACTATTTTACTTAAGATATTTTAGTACAGTCTATATTTAATTTATTTTGAGACAATAATTCTGGTTCGATTCGAATCAACCTTTATTCATTGCGTACGGGTAAAAATTCCTCGTCATCGCAGTTCTAGTGTTAAATGTAAAATGTAGGTTTTTCTTTCTGAATGAACCCTGTGTGATAAAATGCAAAAAAAAAAAAAAAGCTAGAAAGTTGTAATATATGTTTAAACGTCTCAAAAAAAAAAAAAAAAAAAAAAAACCTCTTCCTTTGTTTATTATAATATGAATATGAATTGAACAAAATAACTACATTCGCAAGATTACAGACACTGACATATTTATTAAACTTCGGAGTCAATCTATTTGGATAGCTACTATTAGCATTATTAAATTGAAATTTTTTTTTTTTTTTTCAAAATTGAAAAAAAAACGCATCCAAAAGGGTGAAAAAAAAACTACATACAATTTACATGTTTATTTATTTTTAATTTTTGCTACATTTTTTAAATATATTTTCGTTTATACACAAGAACAAATGTTTCTTTAACCCTTTAGTGTGCGGCTTGGCATATATGGAAACAACAGTGTTTTGAATGTAATAGATTTTTTTATTCGTATATACCTAATTCACACCATAAAATATTACCTGTTAAATATCTCTTATATTTATCATCATCTGTTATTTATCTGTTATATTTATCATTTATCTGTTATATTTATCTGTTATATTTATGTTTGTTATCATTAAATATCTGTTATTAATTAAACTGCAATATCTGCTTTAATTAATAACAGACATTCCGTATTTAAATAAAGCGAAATTATCCCTTGAAACTTTCTGGTGTAAAGTCAGATTCGCTGTACTACGTAATATCCAGAGTGTTCTATTTTGGAAATTTCTGGATTCTCTATATTGGAAAAATTTGGACCATTTCTATTTTGGAAATTAAAGGGTCAAAGGTTAACTTTTATAAAATAGAGTGAGATACGGTAAACCGAGGGGACCGAAAAAATTTTTCGTGTTAAAAGAATTTCGCGATAAAAGATTCGTAAAAAAAGAACAAAACTCACAAATATTTTCCACGTCGTCAAATTTTACTTCAATTTCCTGTTAAACTACTAGTAAGTTGCATCCATTAGGATAAAAAGCAAGTGAAAAAATATTGTATTTTGGGAAAAAAATGAGATATCTTTTTTTTAAGTGCGTCTTTTTCAGAATTCTAAGATCTAACTTGTTTGAACCAAAAAAGCGAAGCTGTCTCAAAATTTCGTGCTTAGCCGTTCTCATACGTTTTCTTTCTGGCTTAAATATACTGCGCTCAAACATTAATGTAATGGGATCCCTGTTTTTTATTATAGTTCATAAAGTAGAGTTGGCAATGCAAAACTCTTTGCAGATTTCTGTTTTCGTCCTTCTTTTTCATCAACTGCTTTAAGCAGTTTCATCTTCATTTGAAGCGAAGTGGCAGTTTGTTTTCGCACCGATTTCTCAACCATTGTTCTAATAAAACATAAGCTAATTTATAAAAAATACAAAATTCACTGATTTTCACCCAAAATTCAGTGGTTTTAACACAAAATTCACCAATGTTAACTCAAACTATCTAACTCGAAAGCGAAATTTTTCGATTTAAACGATTTTTGTTTCGTATTAAAAAAAAAAAAAAAATGTATTAAAGTGCATAGTATACTGTCCGGACCGCTATATCATTTCGTGTTAACCGATTTTTCATGTTAAGCGTTTTCGTGTTAAACGTATTTCATTGTAAAGAATTATATAAAATAAGGTAGTTGGAGACATACTTCTTAAAATATTTACTAATTTGCAATATTTTATCGTAAAATAGCCAGACGGCGGTAGCTTTTACTTGTATTGCAGATGTGCAACAGAAGAAAAGTTTAACGTATTATATGAAAAATGTATCTCTGATTTTTTTTTTCATTATTTTTCCTGTGTAATAAACCTTTCAGAGAAGCATATATAATTCTTTCGAAACAAAATAAAAAATCGCACATTTAAGGGTTAAAATTTAGTTGTATATTCCATATTATCCACTCATGCTCCATAATTTAATATTTATTTAAATTAAATAACAATATTTGTATTCTAACAAGAAATTATTCATCACTTGTAAGTCTAGAGAATTTAATGAACACGTGGAAAAGCATTTTTGAAGTATAAATGTATGAGTTCTTCTAAGGCAAAGTCCAGTTTAGGGTGAAAATTGTACATGATGAATACATTCAGTGTAGCCCCGCCCTTTAAAATAAAATAAAATGAAATGAATGAATTATGACGGAAATTTTAATTTATATTATTTAACAGATAATAATGTTGTTGTTTTTTTTTCAAATCCAATCTGACGTTCATCAATTAATTATTAATCTGATTAATACAGTATTCACCAAGCATTAATTACCCCCTCCCTCAGAATAACAGAAGTGGATGATTTAAATTAATCTTGTGATACTGATTTCAAACACTTACGCAAAAATATCTGTAGTACGCGCTATTTCTATGTTATGATTTTATATTTATATGATTATATGAGTATTTGTCATTTTTAAAAGACCGTGTCAAACATAGAGTTACGTATAGTAGAGCAAACTGTAAAAAATGATATTAGTTTAACTGTGATCACAAAAAAAAAATTACCTTAAATTTGTCGTATGAAAAATAAAATTTATCGTGTATCACTGTGTTTGTTACAACAAAGAACTTATATTAAAAATTCTTTACACGAATGATATAGGCTATTGTTGTACGTTAGTTCACTCATTCAAAATACAAATCGAACATTAAAATCTATTCTACTCTAAATATATATGAGTTCTTTTAAGGTAAAGTCCAGTTTAGAGTGAAAATTGTATATGATGAATAATTTCAGAGCAGCCCCGCCCTTTAAAATAAAATAAAACGAATGAAATATGACGGAAATTTTAATTATATTATTGAACACAGATAATTTTTTTTTTCCAAAATAATCCGACGCTTATCAATTAATTATAAATCTGATTATAACAGTATTCACCAAACATTAATTACCCCCCCCCCCCCTTCCCTAAGAGTAACAGAAGTGGATGTTTTAAATTAATCTTGTGATTCGGATTTCAAATCAAATACTTATGCAAAAAAATCCGTAGTACGTACAATTTCTGTGTTATGATTTTATATTTATATTATTATATGAATATTTGTCATTTCTAAAAGAGCGTGTCAAACTTTGAGATACGTATAGTAGAGCAAATTGTAAAAAATGAT